>JAGSMR010000099.1:1790000-1965000 GCA_029286605.1 Sericinus montela
TTACGCGCCAATGCAAGTGTTTGACATACTGAAAAATTTGAATATAACCAAAAGATTCGTTTATCGTACCATCAAACGATACAATGAAGACTCCAGTGTAGATGACAGGTCAAAAAGTGGTCGCCCTCGGACTGTTAGGACTCCCAAAAATGCCTTCGGTGGATGGTGGGTCGAAAGAACTTAAGTGTCTAGAGTAGTAGTCTAGCACCTCTGTTTTCTCCTGTATTGGGAATGGTGTGAAGAAATTTTTATTATACAGCAATACAATACTTTTAGATATAACTCTTTATCTTTATGCTTACATCTTTTGAAACATTGACCAACATTGAGACTTGTTCTAAATTCAAATTAGATATAAATGTCACACACGATATAATTAGTACCTTGCGGACTAATTAAATTGGCTCTGATTCAATTTGAATCAGATCCATTCATAATAACAAAGGGTAAGACTTAAACATTAACTATATGGAGACACATTATATCAATATTATATATGTGACTTTATAATATTTAAGTTTCATGTGTTTGTAAGTTGGTTAATCCAAAAAATTTGTTATCCCGTTATATATGTATGAATCCTAATGTGATCACTGCGCGAAGGGAAGAAGAATCGAGGTAATATTATTGATGGAAGTAGACGAAGTGATAAAAGTATACCTGGATCGTAGTAAGAGGAAGAATGTAGCCTCTGTCTACCTATACAAAAGGAAAGGAGGTAAGTAGGTAATAATTTAAACGCAAAAGGTATTTAAGTATCGCTAATTAGGCGATATGTTTTTAGTAAACTGACTACTCCGTTAGGAATTGTGTGTGAAGATTTACTTATCTAAATAATATGTAAGAAATATAATAAACATTATTCTATAAAAAAATAAAAACTGTTATACAAATATGAAGTGTTGTATCGACATTGTTTCCCGAGGGTGTCGTGGTTGAAGACTTGAAAAAGGATAATAGCTAAATTCACAAAAAAGATGAAAAAAAAAAATAATTTCCTTCTATGCTTTATTCAATTTGAGTTCAATATTGAATTTGTGTATAAAACTTTTAGTGTGTCAACAAAAAAACGAAGCGAAGGTACGAGTTATGCACTTGCTTATTTGCAATGTAGACGCAATATAGACTATAAAAATATAGATGACAAATGGATTGAAAATCTTCGACATTGACAAATCATAAACAATTGGTAAACCCGATATGTATGTATGAATCCAGATGTGATTACTGCGCGAAGGTGAAGAAGCAAAGGAATCAAGTTACAAAATAAAATTAATAAATATCTTCACGCAATTCCCAATATAGGGGTAGGCAGAGGTTTAGTTTAGACAATTAATTCTCTTTGACCCACCTTCCATAGAAGATATTTTCGGAACAACGTGACAGGTGGTGAGCCCGTCGTCGAGATAACAGTATTATTTTATTTGTGGTCGAAGTAAGTAAAAGAATACTGGGGTATTTAGTCGTCATTACTTGATACAGTCAAGTGAAATTATCCAGTACTTTTTTCATATTATAGCGAACAGGAACTCAGGTCACTTTCTAGGGGAATATTTACTGCCGGATGTTACTCGCGAATTCAAAACGAACTTTTAACAAAGGCACCATGTACCAAACATGGTGATCGCTTTTTCTGAAAAATGTAAATATCAGTAATACATATGTGTAATACATACATACATACATATCATCACGCCTCTTTCCCGTAGGGGTAGGCAGAGACCACTTCTTTCCACTTGCTACGATCCTTACATACTTGTTTCGCTTCGTCCACTTTCATTATTCCCTTCATACATTCTCTTCGATTCAGGGTACTTTTGACCTGGCCTTTTTTCAGGATGTCCCTGATTTGGTCTTGAAACGTCCGCCTAGGTCTTCCCCTTCCTACACTTCCATTCACACTCGCCTTATATGCTTTTTTCGTCAATCGTTCTTCATTCATTCTCTCGACATGGCCAAACCATCTCAGCATACCTTGCTCAATTTTAGTCACTACATCTTCTTTCAGACCACAACGTTTCCTTATTTCACCATTCCTTATCCTGTCGCTCAGTTTAACTCCTAACATACTTCTTAATGCTCTCATCTCAACTGCATTTACTCTGCTTTCATGTTTATTCTGCCATACCCAACTTTCACTTCCGTACATGAGTGTCGGAACCAAAACTCCTATGCAGCCAAATGAGCCTTGTTAGACACCATCCGACTGCTCATAAAGGGTGCAAAGCTCCATTCACCATGTTTCCTGCATTCACTCTTCTTTCAATATCACTCTCACACTTTCCATCTCTTGTGAACTTTGAACCTAGATACACAAACTCATTCACCTGTTCAATTTGTTCATCTCCAATCACTATATTGCAGTCTGTCATGACCTCATCTCTTTCAAACAACATTACTTTCGTCTTCTTTACATTCATCTTCATCCCCTTTCTAACAAAATCTTCACTCATAGCAGTTACCATCTCCTGCAACTCCTCGGCTGAAGACGCAAGTAATACTTGATCATCAGCATAGAGAAAACATTTGACGAGTAACTCATTCATTCTCAACCCACTTTCATTCTCTTTTAAATCTGTCAAGCAATTGTCCATAAACAGATTAAACAGCCACGGTGACGCTACACATCCCTGTCTAACACCTTTTTCGATATTAAACCATTCAGTGTATGCCCCGTTTATCCTTACACAAGCACAGGAATCCCTATAAAAGTTGCAATGCTCGTATGAGGATACTGCTGACACCTTTACAAAAGGAAAGGAGGTAAGTAGGTAATAATTTAAACGCAAAGGTATTTATGTATCGCTAATTAGGCGATATGTTTTAGTAAACTGACTACCCGTTAGGAATTGTGTGTGAAGATTTACTTATCTAAATAATATGTAAGAAATATAATAAACATTATTCTATAAAAAATAAAACTGTTATACAAATATGAAGTGTTGTATCGACATTGTTTCCCGAGGGGTGTCGTGGTTGAAGACTTGAAAAGGATAATAGCTAAATTCACAAAAAAGATGAAAAAAAATATAATTTCCTTCTATGCTTTATTCAATTTGAGTTCAATATTGAATTTGTGTATAAAACTTTAGTGTGTCAACAAAAACGAAGCGAAGGTACGAGTTATGCACTTGCTTATTTGCAATGTAGACGCAATATAGACTATAAAAATATAGATGACAGATGGATTGAAAAATCTTCGACATTGACAAATCATAAACAATTGGTAAACCCGATATGTATGTATGAATCCAGATGTGATTACTGCGCGAAGGTGAAGAAGCAAAGGAATCAAGTTACAAAATAAAATTAATAAATATCTTCACGCAATTCCCAATATAGGGGTAGGCAGAGGTTTAGTTTAGACAATTAATTCTCTTTGACCCACCTTCCATAGAAGATATTTTCGGAACAACGTGACAGGTGGTGAGCCCGTCGTCGAGATAACAGTATTATTTCATTTGTGGTCGAAGTAAGTAAAAGAATACTGGGGTATTTAGTCGTCATTACTTGATACAGTCAAGTAGGGGTATCCCAGTACTTTTTCATATTATAGCGAACAGGAACTCAGGTCACTTTCTAGGGGAATATTTACTGCCGGATGTTACTCGCGAATCAAAACGAACTTTTAACAAAAGCACCATGTAACAAACATGGTGATCGCTTTTTCTGAAAAATGTAAATATCAGTAATACATATGTGTAATACATACATACATACATATCATCACGCCTCTTTCCCGTAGGGGTAGGCAGAGACCACTTCTTTCCACTTGCTACGATCCTTACATACTTGTTTCGCTTCGTCCACTTTCATTATTCCCTTCATACATTCTCTTCGATTCAGGGTACTTTTGACCTGGCCTTTTTTCAGGATGTCCCTGATTTGGTCTTGAAACGTCCGCCTAGGTCTTCCCCTTCCTACACTTCCATTCACACTCGCCTTATATGCTTTTTTCGTCAATCGTTCTTCATTCATTCTCTCGACATGGCCAAACCATCTCAGCATACCTTGCTCAATTTTAGTCACTACATCTTCTTTCAGACCACAACGTTTCCTTATTTCACCATTCCTTATCCTGTCGCTCAGTTTAACTCCTAACATACTTCTTAATGCTCTCATCTCAACTGCATTTACTCCGCTTTCATGTTTATTCTGCCATACCCAACTTTCACTTCCGTACATGAGTGTCGGAACCAAAACTCCTATGCAGCCAAATGAGCCTTGTTAGACACCATCCGACTGCTCATAAAGGAGTGCAAAGCTCCATTCACCATGTTTCCTGCATTCACTCTTCTTTCAATATCACTCTCACACTTTCCATCTCTTGTGAACTTTGAACCTAGATACACAAACTCATTCACCTGTTCAATTTGTTCATCTCAAATCACTATATTGCAGTCTGTCATGACCTCATCTCTTTCAAACAACATTACTTTCGTCTTCTTTACATTCATCTTCATCCCCTTTCTAACAAAATCTTCACTCATAGCAGTTACCATCTCCTGCAACTCCTCGGCTGAAGACGCAAGTAATACTTGATCATCAGCATAGAGAAAACATTTGACGAGTAACTCATTCATTCTCAACCCACATTCATTCTCTTTTAAATCTGTCAAGCAATTGTCCATAAACAGATTAAACAGCCACGGTGACGCTACACATCCCTGTCTAACACCTTTTTCGATATTAAACCATTCAGTGTATGCCCCGTTTATCCTTACACAACCACAGGAATCACAAAGTATAAAGAAATTGCAATGCTCGTATCAGGATACTGCTGACACCTTTCACGGACAATGCTGACCACAATTCATTCCTCACCACTCTATCATAGGCCTTTTCTAAATCCACGAACGTGCAATTGACCTTCTGGTTTTTAGCCAGACACTTTTCGGCTATGCACCGCAAGGAAAAGACCTGATCCGTACACCCCATTCCCTTTCTAAATCCCGCTTGTGCATCCCATACTTTTTCGTCCGTTTCATTCACAACCCTTTCAATCAACACTTTCGCATACAATTTACCGACGACGCTGAGAAGGCTTATACCGCGGTAATTTACGCAGTCCTGCCGTGACCCTTTTCCCTTATATAATGGCACGATTACGGCTTTGCACCAGTCTCCCGGTACTTGCCCATTTTGCCAGCACAAATTGTAAAGGCGGTACAGCTGACTAGCCACTAAGCCCTGTCCAGTCCTCAGCATCTCGACGGTAATCCTATCATATCCGGCAGCCTTACCAAATCTCATACTTTTCAACGCTTTTACTATTTCATCCACGCTTATCTCACTGTCATCAACATTTATATTAACCATGGAAGGTGTCGGGTGTTGTACCTGCACTTCCTCTCTTTCAAATAAACATTCAAAATACTCTTTCCATCTTTAACACATATTCTTCTCCTTTTATAATGCTCCCATCTTGACTCCTGATTGTATTCAGCTTCGAGGTAGAGGTTTTCCTCTGGCTGTATTGACAGATTTCAGAAAACTTGATGTTTTGACAGGAAATCTTCCGTGGGCCTCTATCAAATCATCCTTTTGTTCTTCTTTCTTTCCCTAGTCACAACATCTTTCGCAGCTGATTTGAATCTTTTATACTTCTTTCTCGCTTCCTTTATCTCGTCATTCGTCGCCTTTGAAGTTTTGGATAGCTTTTGTTGCTAACCAATCCAACCACCTTTCTTCTTTTCTTGCACAGCCTTTTGTACATCTTTATCCATCCACACATTATACTTCTTTCTTCCTTTCCTTCGTTTAGCTGCTCCGCATGCCTCAGCAGCAACATTCACGACTCCTTTCTTAAATGTCTCCCACAAATCTTCAATCACACATATGTCTTCTATGCCTTCATTTTTCTATCAGTTTCTCTACATACTCGTCTTTCTTATCTTTTTCTTGTAGATTTTCACTTTTATTCTGTCCAAAACACTCGTGAGCTCGGCTCCTCGGTGCGCCACCGTTTAAAGATGCCATGTATTCGGGCTATGACCAGGAAGTGGTCTGTGTCAAGGCCTACACCGCGGTATGCTCGAGTGTCTAGCAGGTTCTTCTCAATCTTTGATCCACAATAACAAAATCAATTATACTTCTAGACTCACCCTCAATTCTTGTATACAAATGGATCTTTTTGGCGTGATCACCAAACATTGTATTAACCCACACTGAATTCATTCAAGCATACTTCAAGTAGGCTTCTCCCATTTCGTTCACTCTCTCATCCCCAAATGTACAGTACTCTTTATACCACATCACGCTTTACTCCAACCCACCCATTAAAGTCCCTAACATCACGATCCGTTCATTTTCTCCGCATTTATTCAAGACCTCTCTCATGCTATCCCAAAATTCCTCTCTCTCTTTTGGGCTTTTAATGACCCACCCCTCGCAGATCCGTCGGTGCATAGACCCCAAGGATAAACAAGCGGGTGAGTCCAACTTTAACCTAACCCAGAGGAGTCTTGGGCTTACACATTCATGCTCTATCACACATTCAACTATTCGAGAGGAAAGAATTACACCAACTCCTGACAGCCTCGGCTGGTTTGGGGACTCCTGACCAGTATGCCGTGTAGGGTCTATGAACCGTGGTGTCACATCCTTTCCTCTTGGTTTCGTTCACGCACAGGATATCTATACATCGTTCGTCCATCATCTGACATACTTCATCTACCTTACCATCCATTCCTCCTCTTACATTCAACGTAGCGAAGCGGCTCTCCATGGGCCGCTTTTCGCCCCCGCGAGAAACGAGACGTGATAGGTGGCGAACCACATCGCCGCCATTTTGGTAAGTAAAATTCACCATTGCGTTCCCACGAGTAGCAAGGGAAAGGCTTGTCCACCCCAGCAGTAGGATGAGTATCCCTGACTCGCGTATATGTGTAATACATAAGTAATATGTATAAATGTGCTGTAAAGTAATCTATACAGTTAATAAAATTTTATCTAACTTACTTTCGCTGTTATTTACGTACATATATATCTTCACGCCATTCCCAATACAGGAATAGACATAGGTCTAGACAATTAAGTTGTTTCGACCCATCTTCCTCCGAAGATATTTTTTGAGACAACGTAACAGGTCGCGGATTCGTCGCCGCCTTAATGTCCAAGCCAACGATATAATTTGTACATAAGTTTTTGAAAATACCCGTTGATACAAGCCTGCCACTTGGGTATCGAACTCGGCTATCGTGACCTCCTCGCTGTAATAATACCAATATATCTATGTTTACTTGTTTAGCAGCCCGAGAAGGTCACTGTAGAACTTTGACCATTCCGTTATAGAGGATACACCATAGTTGCTACGCTTGGCGAGAGGATAGACGTTTCAATGATTTTTCCCTTAGTCGCCTTTTCTGTAGCCATGGAAAGGAAGGCGGTTATATTTGTCAGATTAAAACCACGCTTTCTCTTATGATTTCGACTGGGATTTGTACTCCAAAATTGAATATAAAAGTCTAGTAAACTCAGCACTTAACCATACGGACGAGAGAAAATTAGATAACATTTACTCCCAGTAAATACAGCTTAAAACTTTGTTCAACATAATATGCGACGAACAGAAATTGGCGAGATGCCAAAATGGCCTGTTTTGCAGTTGGCGCGGAACAATCGTTAGTTTAAAATTTACTAAACGTATTTAACTTTTAAAACTTTTAAAGATTAGATAACAGTTCGAGTTTTAATTTAATAACTTATTATAATAATAAATCATATACATAGACAATGTCACAATCGAAAACATTTCTCTGATGCCTTTGGCTTTCTATCAGTTTCTCTACATACTCGTCTTTCTTATCTTTTTCTTGTAGATTTTCCACTTTATTCTGTCCAAAACACTCGTAGGCTTCGGGTCTCGGTGTCGCCACCGTTTAAAGATGCCATGTATTCGGCTATGACCAGGAAGTGGTCTGTGTCAAGGCCTACACCGCGGTATGCTCGAGTGTCTAGCAGGTTCTTCCTCAATCTTTGATCCACAATAACAAAATCAATTATACTTCTAGACTCACCCTCAATTCTTGTATACAAATGGATCTTTTGTGATCAAACATTGTATTGGCCACGCACAGATTCCATTCAAGCATACTTCAAGTAGGCTTCTCCCATTTTCGTTCACTCTCTCATCCCCAAATGTACCCAGTACTCCTTCATACCCATCACGCTTTACTCCAACCCACCCATTAAAGTCCCCTAACATCACGATCCGTTCATTTTCTCCGCATTTATTCAAGACCTCTCATGCTATCCCAAAATTCCTCTCTCTCTTTTGGGCTTTTAATGACCCACCCTCGCAGATCCGTCGGTGCATAGACCCCAAGGATAAACAAGCGGGTGAGTCAACTTTTAACCTAACAGAGGAGTCTTGGGCTTACACATTCATGCTCTATCACACATTCAACTATTCGAGAGGAAAGAATTACACCAACTCCTGACAGCCTCGGCTGGTTTGGGGACTCCTGACCAGTATGCCGTGTAGGGTCTATGAACCGTGGTGTCACATCCTTTCCTCTTGGTTTCGTTCACGCACAGGATATCTATACATCGTTCGTCCATCATCTGACATACTTCATCTACCTTACCATCCATTCCTCCTCTTACATTCAACGTAGCGAAGCGGCTCTCCATGGGCCGCTTTTTCGCTTCACACCGAAACAGAGACGTGATGGGTGGCGAACCACATCGCCGCCATTTTGGTAAGTAAAATTCACCATTGCGTTCCCAGTCTAACCAGGGAAAACATCACCCCAGCAGTAGGATGAGTATCCCTGACTCGCGTATATGTGTAATACATAAGTAATATGTATAAATGTGCTGTAAAGTAATCTATACAGTTAATAAAATTTTATCTAACTTACTTTCGCTGTTATTTACGTACATATATATCTTCACGCCATTCCCAATACAGGAATAGACATAGGTCTAGACAATTAAGTTGTTTCGACCCATCTTCCTCCAAAGATATTTTTGAGACAACGTAACAGGTCGCGAGCCCGTCGCCGCCTTAATGTCCAAGCCAACGATATAATTTGTACATAAGTTTTTGAAAATACCCGTTGGTACAAGCCTGCCACTTGGGTATCGAACTCGGCTATCGTGACCTCCTCGCTGTAATAATACCAATATATCTATATTTACTTGTTTAGCAGCCCGAGAAGGTCACTGTAGAACTTTGACCATTCCGTTATAGAGGATACGCCATAGTTGCTACGCTTAGCGAGAGGATAGACGTTTCAATGATTTTTCCCTTAGTCGCCTTTTTCTGTAGCCATGGAAAGGAAGGCGGTTATATTTGTCAGATTAAAACCACGCTTTCTCTTATGATTTCGACTGGGATTTGTACTCCAAAATTGAACATAAAAGTCTAGTAAACTCAGCACTTAACCATACGGACGAGAGAAAAATTAGATAACATTTACTCCCAGTAAATACAGCTTAAAACTTTGTTCAACATAATATGCGACGAACAGAAATTGGCGAGATGCCAAAATGGCCTGTTTTGCAGTTGGCGCGGAACAATCGTTAGTTTAAAATTTACTAAACGTATTTAACTTTTAAAACTTTTTAAAGATTAAATAACAGTTCGAGTTTTAATTTAATAACTTATTATAATAATAAATCATATACATAGACAATGTCACAATCGAAAACATTTCTCTGATGCGAAAGTAAGTAGCTGTAGCTCTTGTGTTATGGAATAGGATACTGCGAAAGTACCACGAACAAGACCCGAGATAATCTAGAAAAATAGTTTTCTTCATAAACCCGTTCGGCAATCGAACTCAGTAACTCAGAGCTGGCGACACTGTGAAAGCCAGATTGTACGCTACTGGTCCACGGAGGTAGTATTATGTTATATGTTTGTAAGCAGCTTCGAGGTTGTATAATATATATATATATATATATATATATATATATATATATATATATATATATATATATATATATATATATACATATATATATATATATATATATATATATATATATATATATATATATATATATATATATATATATATATACATACATACATACATATCATCACGCCTCTTTCCCGTAGGGGAAGTAGGCGAGGAACCACTTCTTTCCACTTGCTACGATCCTTACATACTTGTTTCCTTCGTCCACTTTCATTATTCCTTCATACATTCTCTTCGATTCAGGGTACTCTTGACCTGGCCTTTTTCAGGACGTCCCTGATTTGGTCTTGAAACGTCCGCCTAGGTCTTCCCTTCCTACACTTCCATTCACACTCGCCTTATATGCTTTTTCGTCAATCGTTCTTCATTCATTCTCTCGACATGGCCAAACCATCTCAGCATACCTTTCTCAATTTTAGTCACTACATCTTCTTTCAGACCACAACGTTTCCTTATTTCACCATTCCTTATCCTGTCGCTCAGTTTAACTCCTAACATACTTCTTAATGCTCTCATCTCAACTGCATTTACTCTGCTTTCATGTTTCTTCTGCCATACCCAACTTTCACTTGTCCCAGTTTTTCTATGACGTATACTAACTAAATTCAATATCTGGTCAATAGCTGGCCCTACTACATATTTCAAGCATTATCAACGTACACAACAGTGTTATCATGCAGTGGACTTTGATCCCCTTTAAGGCCTAACTAACTGCTCTGCTCAGGAACCAATAAAGCAAGACAACCAAAAAAAAATATCTGTACACCGTTCCCAATACTGGGATAGACAGTGATCTAGACAATTAAGTTGTTTCGACCCATCTTCCTCCGAAGATATTTTTGAGACAACGTAACAGGTCGCGAGCCCGTCGCCGCCTTAATGTCCAAGCCAACGATATAATTTGTACATAAGTTTTTGAAAATACCCGTTGATACAAGCCTGCCACTTGGGTATCGAACTCGGCTATCGTGACCTCCTCGCTGTAATAATACCAATATATCTATGTTTACTTGTTTAGCAGCCCGAGAAGGTCACTGTAGAACTTTGACCATTCCGTTATAGAGGATACACCATAGTTGCTACGCTTAGCGAGAGGATAGACGTTTCAATGATTTTTCCCGTAGTCGCCTTTTTCTGTAGCCATGGAAAGGAAGGCGGTTATATTTGTCAGATTAAAACCACGCTTTCTCTTATGATTTCGACTGGGACTTGTACTCCAAAATTGAATATAAAAGTCTAGTAAACTCAGCACTTAACCATACGGACGAGAGAAAAATTAGATAACATTTACTCCCAGTAAATACAGCTTAAAACTTTGTTCAACATAATATGCGACGAACAGAAATTGGCGAGATGCCAAAATGGCCTGTTTTGCAGTTGGCGCGGTACAATCGTTAGTTTAAAATTTACTAAACGTATTTAACTTTTAAAACTTTTTAAAGATTAGATAACAGTTCGAGTTTTAATTTAATAACTTATTATAATAATAAATCATATACATAGACAATGTCACAATCGAAAACATTTCTCTGATGCGAAAGTAAGTAGCTGTAGCTCTTGTGTTATGGAATAGGATACTGCGAAAGTACCACGAACAAGACCCGAGATAATCTAGAAAAATAGTTTTCTTCATAAACCCGTTCGGCAATCGAACTCAGTAACTCAGAGCTGGCGACACTGTGAAAGCCAGATTGTACGCTACTGGTCCACGGAGGTAGTATTATGTTATATGTTTGTAAGCACTAATATGGTGACAGGCTTACCACCAAGTCAGGTTGTCCCAAGATAAGTACCGGTGAATTCTGGATGATGATAATGACTAAATGGTCAACACATATGAAATGCATGAAGATCAAAAAAAAATTTAATTTGGTAAAATTACCAGTATATATATATATATATATGTATATATATATATATATATATATATATATATATATATATATATATATATATATATATATATATATATATATATATATATATATATATATATATATATATATATATATATATATATATATATATATATATATATATATATATATATATATATATATATATATATATATATATATATATATATATATATATATATATATATATATATATATATATATATATATATATATATATATATATATATATGTATATATATATATATATATATATATATATGTATATATATATATATATATATATATATATATATATATATATATATATATATATATATATATATATATATATATATATATATATATATGTATATATATATATATATATATATATATATATATATATATATATATATATATATATATATAAATATATATATATATATGTACATATATATATATAAATATATATATATATGTACATATATATATATAAATATATATATATAAATATATATATATATACATATATATATATATATATGTATATATATATATATATATATATATATATATGTACATATATATATATATATATATATATATATATATATATATATATATATATATATATATATATATATATATATATATATATATATATATATATATATATATATATATATATATATATATATATATATAATGATAAACTGTAATTCTAACTATGAAATAATAAAAGATTGTTTCGAGGACGTGTGAAAAATAAAATATTTTAAAGAAAGATACAGCTTTCTTTCAAATATTTTCTAATGCAGCTTCTTTTTATTCATAGCTGAGATTTAACGTACAATTTGAGAGAGGCACAGTTTTCTTCGAATAGGTATCATAAAATAAAAACAAACCTTCACCAGCTCGTTTGCTGGATCCCGTATGTATAAATAAAATTGAATCCTTATGGGATCACACTTGTGATAATCCGTACTATACTATACTGATTAAGTTGATATTTGGTACATATGTCAATTCCTGTGGTAAAAATACAAAGGCGTAAATAGACAAAAGAAAAATGGCAAACAAATTTAAAAAAAGATATATTTTTGACTTGTTTAACTTTGTTATTATAGTTATATTTAATAGTTTAATTTTCAAATATTTTCCAAGTTGTTCAAGAAAATAAATTTATTTTTATATATATAAATTTTTATTTCATTAAATATTTAGACGAAAATTAGTGTTCTGCGTATAGATAATGGGAAATCCAATAAGTACTAATTATTGTGATAACCTTTTACGGAATCCTCTTCACACGAGTTCAACTTTCACTTGTCCCAGTTTTTTCTATGACGTATACTAACTAAACTCAATATCTGGTCAATAGCTGGCCCTACTACATATTTCAAGCATTATCAAAGTACACAACAGTGTTATCATGCAGTGGACTTTGATCCCCTTTAAGGCCTAACTAACTGCTCTGCTCAGGAACCAATAAAGCAAGACAACCAAAAAAAAAATATCTGTACACCGTTCCCAATACTGGGATAGACAGTGATCTAGACAAATAAGTCCTTTCGACTTATCTCTCACCAAAGACATTTTTAATACAGCGTGACATAATGTCAACGTGATGGTGAGCCCGACGCCGACTTTAGGTCCAACGATATGAATCGAACATAAGTTTTGAAAAACTCAGCGTTATGTGCTTACCACCTGGTGAACGAATTCCGATCACCCAGCCACTAGGTTATAGTAAATTCAAATGAAGATAACAAAGTGCCTATTTTTAAACTGCAATAACAATTATAGTTACTGTTTTACTGCAGAAATCCCCGTAAAGACTGCTGACAGCATTTGTTACCTATGTCCAGTATTTTATTTGAAAATACTGGTAGTATACGAATAGACTATTGATTCAGATATGCGTGCCAATGTATCGGTGGTATAATTACTTGTATGATTAAAATTTGAATGAAACTTGATGAATAAAAAAGTAATGAGGTATTCTTGGATGTCAATCATGCGTAACAAAGGCTGCTTAATTATTTTACTCTGGCTTCAGTACGGAGAGGGGCAAGGACATCCGCCTGAGAAGTTTTCTTTCATTGGAAAATATACGGCTACATTAATATTAAATTAATTAGATTGATGTTATATTTTACATACTTTAATGTGTTATTCATTGTTATGGAAGAAAATCAAGGCAAATTTCAGGCCGTTTTAAATAAAGGTCATATTAAGAGTACCCTGAGCAGCTGAAACGAAGTGAAAAAAGTATATCAGGTTCGTAGCAAGCGAATGAATGTGTCCTTTGTCTACTTTTACGAAAGGAAAGTGGATATTTAAGTTTAGTAGAGTATAGGTATTTTAGTATAGAACTATGTCGAAAAATGCGTGAAGATAAATATAGTATAATATGTTATAATTTTAAATAATAAAATAAAGTAATTTAATTATATTAATTCTATAAAATTAAATTAAATTTATTATAAAAATATATGGTGTGCGTACTATCGACAAAATAATTAACTTTATTTCCCGATGATATCGTGGTTGAAGACTTGATTGAAAAGGATAACAGTGAAATTCTTAAAATAGATGTAAGAATATTATACGCTTCTTTACTTTATTCAATTTGACATCAATATTGAATTTGTATATAAAACTTTTAGTGTGTCAATAAAAAAACGAGGCGAAAGAACGAGTTATGCACTTGCTTGTTTGCAATGTAGACGCAATGTAGACTATAAAAATATAGACGCCAGATGGATTGAAAAGCTTCGAAATTGACTCCCAGTTCATGATCTAAGCCATTATTTTTCGAGAACAAAATCTTTTGCAATATTTTTTAATATAAAAATAACTTGTCGTCACTTTCAGTAGCAAGCCACGTACTTGTAATAAAAAAGACAAAAAAGCTCAATAGTAATGTTAATACATTTACATCAATATACAAGAGAAGGGCGTGCTCCAAGCACAGCAAAATATTGATAGGATTATGGCAGATTATGCAAATTGCTACCCGCGGCAAACGTTCTCGGTTTCAGTTGTAAAACGTTATACATAACTTTTTAATTTATCAAGATCAAGCGGTTCTGTAAATTTCATTGCAAGTCATCAATAACACATTTACCACACCAACCAAATAAATAATAAATAATATCTTCACGCAATTCCCAACACAGGGGTAGACAGAGGTCGAGTCTAGACAATTAAGTCCCTTCGACCCACCTTCCACCGAAGATATTTTCGGGACAACGTGAGCCCGTCGTCGTCTTTATGTCCAAGCCAACGATATTCGTACATAAGTTTTTTTTTTGAAAATAGCCATTGGTACGAGCCTACCAACTGGGGATCGCACTCGGGTCTATTGAATCGAAATTCCGACCACCCAACCACTCGGCTATCGTGACCAACCAAATACTTATGGATAATTAATTTACTTTTCTCATTCTGTTGACTTTCGCAGTTTCGTTAAATACGATGGTATTAGTAGCTTAAAGTAAAGGATTTATGTGGTTTGCAGTTCTTGGACGAATATATCGTTACTCCTAAATACTCCTAAATACATTTATGCTTTGTTAAAACTGTACTGGATTTTGTCGAAAGCTCATTTCATATTATCTTTTTATTCATATTCAAGCATCATTCCTGACTCCATAGCCTAGATGGTAGTGAGCCTTCCTTCGAAGCTAGGGGTTGCTGGTTTGGATGTATTTATATTGTACTATTAGCAGTCATGTTGTCCTAAATGAGCTTCGGTGAAAAGTAAATCGAAAAGACTTCGTTGGGGTAAACTTCTGCCCACCCCAGTATTGTAAAAATTCGTGTAGATATAAAATCATCCCTGACAGAGTAGCTAGAGAGAATAGATTACCAAGTTTCACAATCTTTATATACCTAATTCGATTCTATCATATTTGTTAGTACTCCCCTTTCTCATTTTTAATCTATTTACTTATATGACCATATTCAAAAGTTAGTCTTGGCTTTATCTCGACACTTTCACTTCCGCGCGTCATATTTTCTTCGCCATTCATTCTTCACACATTCGCTCGACGTGTTCGAGTTATCTCAGCACCCCTCTATCTATTTTAGCGATACGATATTCTTTCTCTGCCACATTGTTAATCTATTCATTTTATTATCGTTTCGCCAAGCAACAGTACATATTTTACGAAGATCTCAAATTTTCACTACATTTATCTGCTCGTGTGCTTTTTCCACATCATGTTTCATTCATATTTTCGTAAGGGCAGGAACGTTTAAGATTATTCGAGTTAACCCAAATCCTATATAGAAATCCAGCAGACCCTTAGAGTTACCGGGAGTCTCGGGGAGAGAACACGGCAAGCCGAGATACTCAGACCCGTGTAAGGCGACGTGGGTCGCCGTTTCCTCATTCTCCTACACGCTGGACACAGAGGGCTGTGGGAAACACGTACAATCAACAGACGCTTGTTAAATATTGTTGTTATTAGTTTATAGTAATACGAAACCGGTGAAGTTTTGTTTTGGAATTCCTCTAATCGCGCCAATCTCAAGTACAACACATATAATTGATTTAATTCCTCACATAACGTTTAAAAAATATATCGAAATGAATTTTTTGTATAAACATACATTATCGATGCAGAATACCGACAGCGGATTTAAAATGACAAACGGCTATGCTCTTGAACAGAATACTTGTGAGATGCATATTTTGTTGATGCATCCGTACGTATTGTAATGCTCGATTTTAGTTTTCATTTTGTAAGATGTACACTGACTGATGTTAGCAATTTAATATTTCAAGAAAATATACCAGATTCCGTTTTAGATTTTAATAATATTGTCTTTCATGTGCAATAGAATATAAGAAGAATAGGTGTATAAAAAAATAATACAAACGAAATGAAACGTAATGTATGAATTTAAAAAGAACATTTTTTTATGGGATTAAAGTGAAAATGAGCCAGTAGACATGGCTACCATACCTCTTGAACTTCTTCCAACAACTTCTATCGAGGAGCGTTACAGAAGTTGCCAGCCTTTAAGGACTAAGATAAAAAACCCCACGTAGCCGGTTATTAGACTGGATTTCTTTTCCTTTAACACCTGAACACAAAAGTGCTTTCCTGCTTTTTGGACACTAGGGTGTGTAACTGTCCAAGGCGACTCCTTTGCAAAGAAGTTTAAAATATTAAAAAATATCTTCATGCCTTCCCAAAACTGGATTAGGCGATCTAGACAATTAAATATGATAAATTAAGTCATTTCAATCCACTTTCCACCGAAGATATTTCTTGAGACAACATGACAAGTGGTGAGCCTGTCGCCGCCTTTATGTCCAAACGAACGATGTCAATCGTACATATGTTTTTAAAACACTCATTGGTTAACCTTAGGATCGAACTCGGGTCTCTTGGCACGGATTTCGACCACCCAACGACTCGGCTCCGAGACTTTACGTATATAAGAGATTAATACATGTCTCAGAATATTTTTTGTTTATCTCACTTTTTTCCAGAATATTTAGTGTCTATGTATAACTACCAGCGAGCTTAGCATGGAGTAAATATTTTATGTGCCATACTTCGACTTTGATGGGGAGACCTAAATCCACATCTAAAAATAAAGTTATCAATTCATCACAATGTATGTAATGTTATTGGACCTGCACATATTTCATAATATACAAAATTTGATTGTTTGTTTACCCGAGATAAAAGTGCAAAGTCTCATCGATATCGGTTCAGTAGTTCTCCAGATTAGGACAGTTACGTTAAATATGACGGCCACGCTTTTCAACACTAGCTACGGTTGTGGTGACAAAGAAAAGTTCTTTTTATTTTTCCACTATTTCATTTTCGGTTTATGTATCTTTCAACTAAGATAAAGTCAGAGTCAGAAAAGATATAAAGCACTTTCACTATCATGTAGTGAAAGGTTTATCAAACTCCTAGATTAAATTAAAGAGAAAAAAGTTTTTAAAAATTTCAACTGGCACGGGCGGAATTCGAACCCGCGACCTTTGCCTATCCGTGGCAACGCCCTTACCTCCGAGCCACCGTGTCTTACACACATCAGTTGAAATTTGAAATCTGTATTCTATTTTCTTTACTTATGCCTTGTTAAGTTAAGTCACGATAGGCTAGTGGTTGGGTGGTCGGAATTTCGAGTCAAGAGACGCGAGTTCGATCCCCTGGTGGCAGGCTCGTACCAATGAGTTTTTCAAAAAAAATTATGTACGAATCATATCGTTGGCTTGTACATGTAAATGGCGACGGGCTCACCACCTGTCACGTTGTCCCGAAAGTGTCTTCGGTGGAAGGTAGGTCGAAGGGAATTCATTGTCTGGACTAGACCTCTGTCTACCCCTGTATAGGGAATTGTGTGAAGATAGATATTTATTTATTTATTTATTTATATGCCTTCTTTTTGGCATCGGCGTCATCTATTATCCCTTTTGCAAGTGACAATTTATATATTGCTGACTTTTCAGTTACGAATTATCAATAAGACAACGCCAACTAATTTTTATTATGCAATTTTTATTGACTTTTAAAGCATATTTATGCTGAACTTGTATGTAATAAAATTAGGATATTTTTAAAATGTTTTTCTCTTTAATTTAATCACATAAAAGTTCTGCATAAATATGCTTTAAAAAATCAATAAACATTACATAATAAACTCCTCGGTGTAATACAAATTCGGTACCAATTCGGTCGGTTTCTTAAATAAATATGCCTTTCAAAACTATGAAAATTTAATATTCATAAAGAGACCATAAACTTGCTTTAATATGCCATAGAGAGCCCTAATTTAATCCGAATATCTGAAAAAAATAAACCTACACCGCTGCTGCAGTGAGATAGTCATTTAGTGCTTTTTCAACGACCTAACTTTCCAACCAAAGAGAAGTTAAATGTGTATAATAAAATTGTTAACTCAAATTGAGTTAAGCCAAGTCAAAATTCTATCCCAAGTAATATGTTTTAATTCTGGTGATTTCTTTTTTTATTATTTTATTTTTGGGAATACCAACAGTTAAAAGTTTTTAACATAAACCATGTTAAAACACAAGAAATTGAGAAAAAATATTTTGGTTGTTTTTTAAATCAAATCATTTATTTTATCGAAGTAAGAATATATTTTTCAATCTGTGGTAGATTTCTTTCATTTCGTAATGAGGTTCCTCTAACTGAGAAGAAACAGGTGAAAGAAACTCTGTAAGCTCCTTTTTTATGATGATTCAAAGATAAGAATTTTGTTTTTAGAAATAGGGTGGGAGCTATCTCCACAACCCCACGAGGTGACTGTAATTTACATATTCATTTATATTATAATAAATAAAAATCCAATCCAACCATAAATCTTCCAATGGCATAAATCTTTTTTGAAAAAAAAAACCATTGTTACGAGCCTTGAGGAACTCGGGTTTCTTGACTCGAATTCCGATACCAAACCCTTCGGCTATCGTGACTTCTTGTTATAATAACCGATCCTATAAATTTTTCTTTGATAAATTACTTAAATCTGTTAATATGCAGGATACGAACATTAACTGGGATTTGGTTGAAGAAACGTGTGTATGTTTCTCTTGTATGATTACTCCTTGAATGATTACTTACTGTAAAGATGTGGAGTCTATCAAATAGCGTTACAAGTTGTTTGTTCCTAGTTTTTATATTATGCGCTAAAAGAAATACATTAAATTTCCATTAACTAAACCAATAGACTATAGACGTTTATTTTGTCACTACTGTTTTCTATTTTTTTAATTGATTATTCCGCCATCTATCGGGAGCTATGACCATTTCTCTACTTATCTCTTACGACGGCATGGTGATAATAGAACAGCGTGTATTAAATATGTAGCAGTTTGTTTTGGAAACTCTCCGGGAAACTCTTTTAACCTTGCGTAGCATTCGGCAACATTTAACTGAATAATTTATTGTGAGTAAGCGAGCACATTCGGAAAGTACACGTTTTACGATGAATCCCTCAGGCATTTTAAAACTAACCGACACTAGCAAACATAATTACAAGTGTAGAGTTTATTGTTCTGAAATCTGCCCCAATTTGGATATTTGAAAAGGTTTTTACTTGACCTTACAAGCAAGCAGGTAAACAGAATATAGAGGCAGTAATAAAATTAAATTAATTTTATAAACTAGTGAAAAATAATCTATTAAACTAGATTTAGTTTGAGGTTAGTTGTTAGGAAAGAATGTGTGTATGTATAGTATGAAAGATGTGTTTTTTTCAATGTTTCAATTTGTACTATTCTATTATAATGTCTACCATTTAATTGAGGAGTTTACCATTTAAAAATATGCGGCACAAATAAGGGCTGCACGGGATCTCAGTGTTGCTTATATCAAGAACTTAAACTGAGCGTAGATTGTCTTTTCTTTTTCCTTCTGGCGATATGATATTTTTAATCGACATCAAAAAAGGTGGAGGTTCTCAATTCGGATGTATGCTTTTTTGTGTAATTTGTGTGGTTGGAAACGTTGCTGATATAACAGCGATATAACAGCTTATCTTACCTTGGCGCTGATTTCAATCAAGTAAGCAGTGCTTATTAGAATATTTCATTTAAATTAAGAAGTAACAAATTTATCTAAGAAACATATTCTTTACTTTTTGTGTTCTTTTTTAAAGATGTTCTATTTATTTTTAAAAAAATGTTTGTATTACTTGTATTTTGATTTTAATGGTGGGTATCAGCCCACCCATCACCCTGTGGCGGTTCCGGACTTTGGCTCTACCAAAACTTATCTGGTATACCCCTGGCATAACAAAACTTATCTGCTTCACTGTGGGTGTCCAAGCCTTACTAAGCCCCACCACCATCACAAGGCGGGAACCTGCTCGAAGGGCAGGGCAATGTCCTACAGAGAATTTCGTATATGCCGTGATGTAAGTCAAGTAAGCGTGAATAAGTTTGCTCTGTTCTAGTGATTATTAACTTAATTTTTAATCATACTAACAATCAATACGTTATCATAAACCTGAGCATAATTGGAAAATATGACCAAATAGTCGAATCGCGTGATACAAACAATGGGCACGCAATCAAATAATAGCATCTAAATAGACTGAAACAACTTTTATTACTGAATTATTTTCATTAAACTTTAATCTACAAGTTGTTACAGAAATATATTATTAACTAGGTGAAGCCAGCCACGATAGGCATTGAAGCCACGATCGCTGAGTGGTTAGGTGATTGGAATTCGAGTCAATAAACCCGAGTTCAATTCCCATATGGTAGGCCTGTACCATTGGGTTTTTTCAAAAACTTATGTACGATTTATATCGTTGGCATGCATATGAAAAAAGAAGGACAGTCTCGTGTCCCAAAAATATCTTCGGTAGAAGTAATATAGAAAAGACTTTATTAACAATTCAATATTGGGAATGGCGTAACTTTTTTTACTTAAACTTTTTTTATTTTTTACCGGATGCACCATAGATGCCGTATTGTATCAGCGTAATAATGTTCTACCCTTTTTCGTCCCATTTGTAAAGTGAGACCCGTCTGTGAAATGATCTCGAAAAATTCCAGACAAAATAGAATATCTTCGCTATATCGTTTTCTTAGTTTATTTAAATACCAGCTATTCTTTTATTTTGCAATTTTTATCGAAATTTTAATGTATATAAGTGATGCTGAACTTTTTGCTACTAAGTTAAAAAGAAATCTCGCCCTTGTTGATTTTTTTAAATTTCTTTAATTTAATAACAAAGATTCAATTCTATTCTAAAAATGAAATATAAAATATCTTCACGCAACTTCCAATACCCCTGTATTATTCTATTAGACAGAAGTCTAGTCTAGACAATTAGGTCCTTTGACCCACCTTCCGCCGAAAATATTTTCGGGACATCGTGACAGGTGGTGAATCCGTCGCCGTCTTTATGTTCAAGCCAACGATATGATTCGTACATAAGTTTTTGAAAAACCCATTGGTACGAGTCTGCCACCTGGGGATCGAACACGGGGGCCTTGACTCGAAATTCCGACCACCCATCCACTCGGCTATGGTGACAGTCTATTCTAATAGACAGATAGGAACAACATCACGTATGCTGTGATGCCAAAGTAAGTAGATAAAACCATTGTATTATAGAATCGGAAACAACGAAGTACCACATACATACAACACCCACACACGGCAACAGCCACCCACCACAACAGCCATTCCCGTCATAATAAAACCACTTTTGTATGTGGTTTTCTACACTGACCCGTGAGAGTACGCCACTCGAGCACGGAGGCCGTCAATATAGATCGGAAATGTGCATCAACGTCTATGTGCGATTTCAGCAAAGCGATCCGCTTGCAAAGTATGACTATTATGAAAAGTCCTCCTTACTATAGAGGCCGATATGTTGTACATATGACAATATATCACAGACGAGATAAGTAAGATGTGTTATACAGTTTTCTTGACGGTTTTATAAAGAGTTGAGAGAAAGAGATGGTATTTAATTTTTTATCTTCACACACATCTCAATACAAAATTCCTAAATAATTCGTTTCGACCTCCATTTCATCTGAACTTATTTTGGGACAACGTGACAGATGGTGAACATTTCACCATCATTTTGTCCAAACGACGCACTCGTCTATCGTGACTAAACGGTATTTTATAAGTAAATGGTAAAAACGAACTTTGCAATGCATATTCTTATTCTCATAGTTACGATAGCGCGTGGTTAAGTAAACAGAATCCCAGTCAAGCGACCCCAGTTCGACCCCCGGAATTAGGCAGATACCAAGAGGAGAGAAACGTATAGAAATCTAAAGTTTTCAAGACGTTGCTCTTACTCGCCTCTTATAACACCCACGGAAAATAAACTGGATAGTAAATTCTTAGTCCTTTGCCGTACGTCACAACAAATATACAATGAAACGTAATTTGAAATATGCGCTTGTGGAACAACGCACGCTACATTAAAATTAGCTTCAATGTTTACGCGACAATATCGTAGCAACCTTCTGTTATGTTTGTGGGCTCCAACGAAACTAATGGGAAAATGTCTATCTGTCACTTGCACAGACAGTCCTTTTGATGGCGCATTATCTACGCCATTCAAATGTTTAAATGCAAACAGTAGTTCTAACTTACTAATAATAAACAGTACGTCGTTTAGCTGAAAGAAAAACGTATCAAATTTCGCTAACAAACCGTTTAACAGTAATACTGAAATAGCATTAGGAAAATATTAGTGTACAAATAATTAATCGAACTGGATGGGCGCTCTGTGGTCACGGGTTCGAATTCTGGGGGGGGTCAACTTAAAAAAGCACTTGGTCTGCAATGTCTTGGATGTAGGTTTATATTTGTTTTTTTTACAAGTTCAGCGTGTCGTCGAAACTGAAAGCTTCGTAAAGTTGTATTTTTGGTAGCTTGTCCCAAATTAATTAATAAAATAACCAAATTGCACAATTTTTACAATTCTAAACGATCCTTGTGCACCAGAGTATTTGAAATCTAAGTTTCTATACTTAGGTGATTCTCATAACCGCATTCTCCGTTCTTCAGAAAGTCTCAAGTTACTTACACCGTTACACCGTACTGGTTACACATCTAAATCCTTCGCCCTTACACCTATAAGGCACTATAAAATGTCTGTCCGTGAACACTATAAAATGTTACAAGTATAAGCTGGGTAACATTTTAAATCTTTCATATATTGTCTCCTACATATACAGTTATGTTGTACGTTTATAAATACGATGTATTTTTGTTTTTTCGTCAACTACTTTTAACAACATAAATATAAAAAAAATATATCTTCACGCAATTCCCAATACAGGGGTAGACAGAGGTCAAGTCTAGACAATTAAGTCCCTTTAACCCACCTTCCACCGAAGATATTTTCGGGACAACGTGACAGGTGGTGAGCCCGTCGCCGCCTTTATGTCCAAGCCAACGATGAAATTCGTAGATAAGTTTTTGAAAAACTCATTGGTACTGCCACCTGGGGATCGAACTCGGGTCTCTCGACTCGAAATTCCGACCACCCAACAACTCGGCTATCGTGACTTTTAACAACAAAAATATTCTGTATATAATTGTATATTTATGTATCGTATAAGTATTTATTTGTGTATTCTATGAATATTTATGTATATAATGTATCGTACGTATGTTCATGTAATATTTTTGTATTTCCACATCGTTTTAGATCTCTCTCTCTTTATTTAACTGCACTGCTTATACATTTTATTTCTATTTAGCATGATGGTTGCCTACTACTTAATGCCGTTTGGCATTAAGTCTGCCATATATACTACTTTGTGTATTGAACCTTAAATAAATATTTAAAAAAATTTACTCGGTGAAGGAACGTAATTACGAGCGCTGAAGATAACCGAATGAGCCGATAGTGAAAGTTTTTAAAAGTAGTTTCACATTACATACTCTCATTAAAATTATTAACTATGTGCCGCACATGGTTGCTGTCAGGTGTCATGTTGCTGGTCAGGAGCAAACATTATTTTACTGCTGTAAAACTAAAAATACTGCTGTAAACTAGTTACTCGTACGTGATAGTCAACGGTCAGTAAACACAGAGTAATTGAATCAAGCCACATCAAACTGAGTGGTGGCAGATTTGTTTATGTACACATCGTTAGCATATCCCGTTGACGACGGTAATTTGACAATGTAGTTAACACCGTGATAACGAAATCCTTGCTGTACTGCATTTTTTATTTACATTCATATCTACAAAGTAGCTTAAAAAAGTTCAAATTCAGTACCGACTTAAAATTGCAAGTAACAAAAACAATTTTAACTATTTTAGTGACGCCAGCCCAAAGATCGTGTCTAGGTTGCTTACTAAGCAGAGCGCTCTCTCACTCTACTCTCTAGCCCGCCACGGCTCTCTATCTCTAGAAACATCAAATAGAAATATAATAAAGTGGAGCTGAAGTGGAGAAATAATTTAACAATGTAAAATACTTCTCCAATTTGGCTATTATCATCATCATAAAGAGCTGCAAAAGGATAAAGAACACAGCAGTGCACAGACCTTTCTTGTGAGGGACTTTGCCATTATCATTAAGCGTAATAATAATGGCAAAATCCCTAGGACGCAAGCGGATAGGTGATCTCTATATCAAATAGTTCGTAATTATTTTTAAATTCCACTCCATTTCACCAGGTTCTTTAGTAACTCCTTCACTGTTCAAGCTACACTACTATGGATTTCCTTGCTCAATCGTGTAAGGCAAGCGCCTAGTAAGCCTTGTTTTGAAAGGTTATTGCGTAAGCACTTATTGAACGCTTGATTTTGATTACTGTTAAAGGTATGTATGTGTATTTATTATAGTATATATATAAATTGAAATCGATTCGACTACCTCGGTACGTGCTACAGGGTGTGTCCGAGTGTCCAAAAAAGATCTGCTGATCGAATTCTTAGACGACTTTTGTGTAAAAAATACGCTTTTCGTCGAGTTAGTTATAGCACTTACAACTATATTTCATAGATACGAATAGACAGATATTTTTTATTTTCATTTAGCACAACGCAGTCCATCAACCAACTTTAGTGACCTACATGGGGTATTTTATTTGTCACTCCTCTTTTCGAGCTATGTGCCCACATGGTTTTCAAATGTTAGTCTTGGCCTAGCTCGACACCTTTTTTTGTTTCTTTCGCATTGTTTGATCCATCATTCAGTTTATACTCATTCGTTTAATGTGCCCAAAGCATCGAAACACGCCCGTTTCCATTTAGCGATAGGACCATCATTCAAACCTGCCGTATTGTCAAACCTCTTGTTTTCATTTTTGGTCGGCTAAGGTATTACACATGTGCAGAAAATAAAAAAAATTACTCATTCTTGCAAAAAAAATTGAAAAAATTTACAAGTCTATGATAGCTAGTCGTCACGACACTTGGGTCAGACGCGAGTGACCCAGAGCATCACAAATATTGTTAAGAGTAACATTAAGTGCTAAATTTACTAAGTCAGCGATGAAGGAAATCGCGAGAAAACCTGCATGCCGGAGAAAATATAAAAAATCAATATTATTTCAAGGTCACAACAATATCACGTCTGATGATGGACACGCACTGGAGTAGTGTGGTTGACGTTTCCCTACTTAACTCTCTCCAATATTTGTATATAGATTAGAGATACAATATTTGTATATAGATTGTATAGAGATTAGCTCTCTCCAATATTTGTGAGCAGGGCTTTGTCCAGCACTGGTCACTTAAGAGCTGCTACTTCACTTACAGACAGCCATTATAATTTCCGATGAAAAATAAAATTCAATAGTAAATTTAGTAATATATTATTTTAAAGTATCCTGCAATACGGAAATTGAGTTCATTTAATATAATTTATGAGGGACATAAATACGAATGCCTATTAAATTTTAAAGCGCAGCGTTCCGACGAGATTGCAATTTGGAGCAAAAAACGATAAGTATCTTATACCAACGATCTCAGTTTTAAACTGCAAGTTTTAAATTGTACATTAAAATGAGATTACAGAGAACAACTTCTGCTTTACTTTAGTGGATTATTTTTAAAGATAAACCTTAAATGGATAAACATCTGCGAAAACAGAAAAAGAGTGATGGACATAAATGTGACATTACATAAATTACGCAGATCCCAAGGCAATTACCTAAAGCACTTATATTATGAAATCAGAAACAAAAAAGTTACCAAAAACAGGCAGACCCGAGACAATGTAGAAAAAGTGATTTTCTTTCCCTCTGACCCGTCCTAGAATCGAAACTGGGAACTCAGACCTGGTGACACGATGATAGTTACGCCAATAAGTAATACCGTTCGTAGACCTGCCAACAACCAATAGGATACCAGACACGCGGATACCAAACGCTGATGCTAACGTTCATCACGCCTATGGCTTCCACAACAATTATGGGAAACCATAATTTGAAAGGGACCTGTATCCTGTATTGGACTTTTATACATCGTTTAGTATTTAGGAAAGCTATAAATTTCACGTAGCGCCAAATGTACATAAATATATGGAATCGTTTAGTACGCGCTTAATAAGAGTGTTGACCCTTTAAATAAAGGGTCAACACTCTTATTAAGCGTGTTGTTTATAAATATAAAAAAAAGATTTGTTGATGCTCGAAAGGAAGTTGGAACCAGCAATTTATTACCGATAACACGCTAGCTGACGTTTACTCTGCTCATACCGATTTACATTGGGCACGTGCAACATCGTTTAACATTTGTATTGGTATTTATGGTTGAAATATTCATGTAATATTATTCGATGAACTATTTTATAATTCATTTACTTATAAACCAGCTATATAATAGCTGCGTAACAAAAATAGGTGAAGAAAATATATACACTAAATTTAATATTAAAAGATATCGATGTAGACCGAGACTTACTTTCGAAGACCATGAGAGAAAATTACTCGAAGAGGGGAGGGTCAAGAGCACTCGGGCCTAGATTTGCATGTATGCAGTGACTGATGAATTTGAAAGAAGCAAAAGAGGTGTGTAAGGATCGCGGCACTTGGCGATCTGTTCTCTTTGGCTACGCTGTCAGGGACTGTGAGAGAAGATAAATAAATAAATATATAATATCTGTTTTTATATTTGCGAAGCGCAAATTCAAAATATTAACACAATATTAGGAATTCGCGTAATTTTATTTATCACGTATGATTCTTCCAATTGATCTAATAAACATCTATTGAATTGCGACATTAAAATCCCTTTTGATTTTTGTCTCCGAATTAGAAATAATTAATTTCTTGTTTCATAATCATAATTACACCCGATAGCCTAGACAGCATATCTGCCTTTAAACTAAGGGTATGAATTTATCTATGCTATATCTATGTATATATATCTACCAGGAGAACATAGCCGTTAACGTCATTGTTCATGTTTTTGATTAAACGCTTACTCGAAAACATAAATTCAATAGAGCGGAAATTGAAGTATTGTATTTGACATGTTTGGAGAAATGGAGAAATGAAATACCTATCATTATATATAACTCCTTACTTGTACTGTAAGTACAACTTTGTTAAATTAACCTTTCATGTCAAAATGATCTATCAAATATTAGTAAATTTGTATACTTACTTTGTTAGCATGGGCATTCTTGTACAATACACGAACTTTCAATACACGAATATAGGTATTATTAAATCGACCCAATGTACCGCATTGTTTGAAAAAGTAAATTCTTGACAAATAATGTAATAACTATGACTGTACTGTTATTATCAAAAGTCACGAAATGAAATTGAAACAGAAATCATTTACGTGCGCTTTAAATATGACAAGTTCTACAGTGTAATATTTATATTTTATTTGATATACATTATTTGATTAGACTGGTACATTCTATAAGACTAGTAAGATAAAGAATCAAGCGATAAATGCCCACAGGTGACCTATCATATAGTTATGTATGGTGTAAATTGTATTACTGTTAAGCTCCGGTGAAAAGTAAAAGGACTTAATTGTTCTGACCTCTCTCTACCCTATATTGGGAGTATGCTTGAAGATATTTTTTCTATTATTTGTACAGGCTTTTTAAAAGTTCACCGTTGAAACCACGAAGAGTACAACGAACTCTTGAAGTTTTGGATGTTTTGACCAAAGAAGCCCAATATGACCATTACGTGCTTAAAATATCTCAAAAAATGCTTACAAAAAAACAAGATCCATGGACAATACTAGCCATAGATTCTTTATTAAAAAATCAAGTCGTTTCGACCCACCTTCCACCGAAGATATTTTGGGACAACGTGACAGTTGGTGAGCCCTTCGCGGTCTCAATGGCCAAGTCAAAGATATAATTCGTTCATAAGTTTTTTGCAAAACGCATATGTACGAGCCTGCTACCTGGAGATCGAACTTCGGTCTCTCTTCTCGAAATCCGGCCACCCTACCACTCGGCTATCGTGACTTAGATTCTTTAATCCCGTAGATAATAAAAGTTATATATTCGTATATGTCTGCTTTCGATGTTGATGACAGTCATACATATTTCGCTATAAATGTACGATTATTTCGCTTTAAATATAAATAACATTATACCGCCAAGAAAAGTTCGTACTCTAAATCACTAAGAATTATTAATGTTATCGATCTACCTCTAACGCGTTACATAATACGAGTCGGCAATTGGTATTACCAAGATATACAAAACAAATACTACTTCATTCATGTAGGTCGTATATCACACATACGAGTATATGTTGGTAATATCTTGTAAATTATTGATTCATATCATATATAAAGTATAATGACGACCTCCGTGGACATGACATGGCATAAACACTGGTTTTCAAGGTGTCGCCATCTCGAGGTCCAGGATTCGATTCTCGGTCGGGTCAACGAAGTACTTGTGGTGCCTTCGTTGTTTCCGATTCCCATACCTCAAGTGCTTTAACATCTCATGGGGATCGAAGCAATGTATGTGATGTTGTCCCTATCTGTGTATGTATATATTTATATTCATTATTTATTTATTATAATCTACATTAAATATTGTAGGTAAATAAAATCTAGTCTAGACAATTAGGTGCCTTCGACCCACATTCTACCGAAGACATTTTTTGGGAGATGGTGAGCGGCATCTGGGGATTGAACTCGGGTCTCCTAACTCTATATCCAATCACCAAACCACTCGGCTATCGTGACTTTGTTATCAAAACCTTATTGGAATAAAGATTTTTAATAAATAGGGAAAAAGCATTTTACAAATTGATGAATATAAAATATTTATTGTGAGTCTACCTACGGAGGCAGATATATACTTTTGCGGACAGTTTTATAGTTCTTTGTCTCATATATTTATATATAAGATTAGTTATGATATATAAAATATATATTAACTAATATTGTATATATAATATAGCTAATATTGTATATTATAAAATAATAAAATGTAATTGTACGCTGTAATAATAAATAATAAGATACTCTATTACACGAAGAAGATCATATGTACTTTACATTTACTGAGGTGGTTAGTGTTTGAAATATAAGACTGCTCCACGTCATCGGTCCTTGGTATCGTACTTATCCTCCTACAAGTAAACTACAACGGCTAGGAGTATATATAGAAATAGATATTCATCTAGAGAAGCGCTGTTATATATGTCTAATATTTTTTATGTATTATTTTGTTATATAAACGAATTTTCTCAGTCACATAAATTCTTAATATTATTCAGTTTGTAAGAGTAGTTTCAGAGATACCAAAATAACAAAGAGGAGATTTCGCAAAATGAACGTCAAGCTAGAAACTCTTCTATAAGTTTAGATTTGTTTACATAATTACTGTGTTGTTACGGCGTAAAAATATACCGCCCCAATTCTTTCGGTTTCAGAATTGCCTTGAAAATACAATTGGCTGCCGACAGATTGCAGGATATTAACCTCAAAAACACTGGAACAAAATTAAGCGGACCGGTGTTTTTCTTTTCTGGCTATCCCTGAATTGGGGGATGCGTGATAATAAAATATTGAAAGAAAGAAAGGACAATATTGTATTTTTCTTATTACAAATCTGCCTGCGTTTCTTTTCTGATTGTAAAATTTTAGTAATACCCAGAGAAATTGAATCTGATTGAAATAAAAAATGTAACGTAATTTCCTCTCATCTCTTCAGTTCACACGTAATTGATTTCAATTCAGTAGCAATTGTCTGCCGGTGGGTGAAATTAATTTTAGTTTTGTTCGCAAATTTCTAATCTAAAAATTTCATTAAAACTTTACTTTTAGGCTGAAAACTCAAATTACTAAAATTAATTCATCTAAATAATGACTTAATTAACATTTATATTGAGGACACAATAGATTATTTGATACAGATTCTGCTTGGCGCAGATATTAAAAAAATATCTTCACGCCAATCCTAATACAGGGTTAGACAGAGGTCTAAACTATTCAGTCAAACGTGGAACAAAGAGATAGGCGGTGAGCCTGTCGTTAACTTTATGTCCAAGTCAACGATATAAATAGTACATTGTTTTTAAAAAAACCATTAATACGTGGCTGCCACCTAGGCATCGAAACTCCACCACTCGGCTATCGTGAGGTAGTAACTAACTACGAGTATTAACTAGAAAACCAAGCTTTGAAAGTCCACTGCTTACATAAGTATTTGTATCACTATCCAGGTTGCTTCGATAGCTTAATTCATAGCAACATTGCTATAGATTATATATAAGAAATAATAAAGCTCATATGTATAATTACTATTCAGCAATATAAAAAAATATAACAATCGTTCTGTAAGATGTAAACTTTACAAAATGTTACGCAATTTTGATTAATTTTAAAGCATATAAGTCATGCTGAACTTTATTTTATTAAATTAAAGAGAAAAAAGGTTTTTAAAATTTCAACTGATACGGGCGGGATTCGAACCCGTGACCTCTGCCGAACCGTCGCAACGCTCTTACCACCGATGCTAAAAACAGGCATAAATAAAGAAAGAGAATAGTGATTTAAAATTTCAACTGATACGTGTTAGACACGGTAACTCAAAAAATAAACAATGTTAAACAATTCAAATTCAAAAAAAGTACATTCTTTTATAACTCTAAGTCGATCAAGGGATTATTTCTTTAACATTCATTGCGAATAATAAAGTTATTTGTAAAATATTTTCCTCGAAGAATTCCACAAACATTCACATAATAGCCTAATCTTTCAAACACGTCACCAAGGGATGTCAACGCTATTGCAGGAAATCACAGTCCATGAAATATTCATTTTCATTTCTTTTTGCTTAGGTCTTGATTGTTGAGTAGGTGTAAAAATATTGTGTGCAAAAAATTTTTAACAATATCATTCTCTATTACAAATATGCCCCGTATAATTTGTTCTGTCTTTTTTGCTTATTATGGCTTTACACTCATTACATACTTACATCTTAAAGTGTAAATTTCATTAAGGTATATTCATTTTTTTTTATTTATAACTTCACACTTTTTCCCATGTCTCCCACATCGGAAAAAACGTGAAGTTACGCAGTCTAAATTATTTAATCCCTTCCACCCATTTTTCACCGAAGCCTATGTCACAATATGACAGGCGGCGGTCGTATTTATTTTAAATATTTGTTAAACTTATATAACTTATAATATAAGGTCGGACCTTATATTTCTACCGCCAAAAGCAGTATAATAACTGCTGTGCTTCCCCCCTTCCCCCCGTATGCCGGTAGTCTCTTTTTTACAGGGGTCAGAGTGAGTCACGCGTCGTTCTTCTTTTTGTTACTCACGGTCATACGGCCAACAGCAAATAGGTCATTAGACAGTAACGCGGTAGCGTTTCTCTCAGAGATGAGATTCAATCACTGCTCCTTCCTGGCTTTCCTAATCCACTTCTCCCACGAAAAAAGCTGTATATCGGTTGGAAAAAAATAAAATAAAATATCTTCACGCAATTCCCAATACAGGGGCAGACAGAAGTCTAGTCTAGACCATTAAGTCCTATCGACCCACCTTCCACCGAAGATATTTTCGGGACAACGTGACAGGGTGAGCCCGTCGCCATCTTTGTGTTCAAGCCAACGATACGATTCGTACCTAAGTTTTTGAAAAACCCGTTGTTACGAGCCTTCCACCTAGGGATCAAACTCGGGTCTCTTGACTCGAAATTCCGACCACCCAATCACTCTGCTATCGTGACTTGGAAAGGTATAGAGATTCTCTATTTAAATAAAATATAAGAATTACCGTATAATACATAATGGTACAGTAGAACGAGCCATATATTATGCAAAGCTTACGTAAATATTTTCATGTTTCAGTGTAATTTCGTGAGCTTTGAAAATAACAGTAAAGTTACAGCAATTACATTATTTGTAAAGAATTTACTTTTTCAAACAATGCGCTACATTCGATCGATTTAATAATACCCATATTCGTGTAAAAGAATGCCCACGCTAAAAAAGTAAGCATACAGTTTTAATAATATTTGATTGATCACTTTGACGTCAAATGTTAATTTATCAAATTTGTAATTACAATACATCGTATGAGATAAATAATATTTAAATTCGTCAAACATTTCAAATACAATATTTTAAAAGCCGCTCTATTGAAGTTAATTATTCGATTTAGTATTTATTCGAAATCATAACCATGATGTTTATGGCTACGTTCTCCTGGTACAAACACGCACGGTTATGTATATTATAATTTTAATTGATACGAGCAAATACGTGAACGAGTAGCGGACACACCGGTTTTCATGGTGTCGCCGACTGGGAGGTCTCGGGTTCGATTCCCGGTCGTGTAAAAAAAACACTTTTTCTACATTTTCTCGTGTCTGAACATTTGTGATACCTTCGTTGTTTCTGATTCCATGCTTACTTTTGGATGAGACAATGTATGTGATGTTGTTCTTATCGGTGTAACAAAAATAATGGTTTGGTTGTAAAAGGTTTTTTTGATAAAAGTTCACTGCAGAACATAGGAGTACCCCGACAGACAAGCTATGTCAGACTGGCCGTTTTGGAGATTGGGGATCGTTTTACCAGAAAACTTGCAGCGTAGACACAGCTACCCGCCATAAATCTGCTGTATTTTAATCTGGTATTTTTTGAGATAGTTTTCCTGACACCTGTTGATGGCCAATTGCATTATCAAGGGTTTTATTCCTCAAACAACCTCAAAGCAAGCGAATTTCAATACCAAGATTTAACCTCATGTAACGGAAAGGCCTATATCTTGCAGTGGACTTGACAGTTGAGTGTAATGGACTTTTACAGGCTGTCATGATGAACACCAATAAGAGATTCATAAGAATTCCCCCGTCTTGAAAGAGGAAAATCTCTTTCAAACGCTAGTAAAACTGTGTCCAACATAAGATATAATCTATTTGATACGTAGAACTACTAAAGAAGTTTAAATTGAATTCTCGGTTAGGGAAATTAGTGTCGACGTTACTTGAACATCTTATCTTAAATGGGATGGTTAAGAACTTAAATCTACTTACAAGAATTACTTAGGTTATAAACTTCTTAACATTATCGTAATTGAGCTCCTAAAATTTAAGTTTGAACCAAACTCTAATTATTATACGTTTAGTATTATAGTAAGTATAATTAATGTTATAATACATAATAACAGTATGATTATGGGCCTGACTTCCTAGGTGATAGAGACTCTGCTTACGAAGCTAATGGCTGTGAATTTGAATACCGCCTAGGAGAATCATTTGTGTTATGAAAATAAACGTTTGTCGTACGTGGGTGCTTATTCTATATACGAGTACTAAATATGTATTGCATAAATTATTTCTATCTAATTTCTATGTCTTGCCTATATATTAGATGGATAATCATATCGAACACAACAGTTTTCAAAATGTCGCCCGTTCTGAAATCACTACATCGATTCCATAACGGATTAATGTAGAAAACCATATTTTCTATATTTGTGCAGGTTCGGGTCTAACTAGGTTCTGGTAACTAATTTTTTTGTTAACTTCGTAACACAAATGCTTTAGCTACTTAATTTGAGATCGGATTATATGTGATATTTTCCCTGTTGTGTATTTATTTATTTGATCGTATGTACATTATTGTGATTATTTATTTTATTACAACGGAATAAAGAAAATAAAATTTAATATTATCCTTAAGGAAAAGAAAGCTATTGTGTAGGGTGAGTCGAAAAAACTTAATTGTCTAGAGCCCTGTCTATCCCATGATTGAGAAAACGAGTGGAATTAAAAAGAAATAAAGATTCATTCAGTCATTAATTTACGATGCAATAAAATGATGTATTGTGAAGAATTCTACATGTATGGAAAAACTATTTGACGTGTGTATAGGACGTGTAAAGTGTGCCAACCTAGACCAGCTTCTGAATTATTATAGCCCAAATCTTTATGAAAAACAATACTTCTGTGGACCTTAAACTGTTGATATTTATATTTTGCTATTCTACTTTACTATAAATGATTCTAATACACACCATAAATAAATAAATAAATAAATATCTTCACGCTATTCCCAATACAGGGGTAGACAGAGGTCTAGTCTAGGCAATTGAGTCTCTTTGACCCACCTTCCACCGAAGATATTTTCGGGACAACGTGATAAGTGGTGAGCCCGTCGCCGTACATAGTGACCTGTAATAGTCCACAGCTGGACATAGGCCTCTCCTCAGTTTGCCATAATCGCCACGTACGGCAAGCGGAGTGACGATCGCAGTACCAGACACCTCGAACCTAGACACTACTGCCCGTCACCGATCTGCTCAATATAGGCCTAGTGTTTTCCGAGATAGTTATCTGTCCCGCCATCTGTCTGTAGTCAGTGGTTATTTTCAAGGCTAACTCTTACTCGCCTCTTACGAAACCCATGGTAAGAATTGACTTAAGAATATATCATCCAGTTAAGCTGGAATCTGAAATATCTTCCGGTAGATATCGCACATGCTATGACAGGCATAAATAAAGAAAGAGATTAAAAATTTCAACAGATGCGTGTGGAACACGGTGGCTAAGAGTTAAGATCGTTGCCACGGTATGGCAGAGGTCGCGGGTTCGAATCCCGCCTGTGTCAATTGATTTTTTAAATTTCTCTTAAATTTAATATCACCCATATTCTTACGCCGAAACCACTCGTTTATAAATTGAATCTCGTACAGATTGAAATTTGGAGTATAACTCCGGTGACACCGTATAAAATTTTAGTATACGAAAATAATTTGCACGCTACCGACAGATAGCAAGATGACCCGAAATAATGTAGATCAATGAAGCACAAAGCTCTCTCAAATATTAAAACGGAGTCTTTATGTAACAATGGGCGTTATCAGTCGGCTACTTTTTAATAATGACTGTAATACTAACAGTGGTGCATTTGCGCCACAAACTTTTTTCTTCTTTTTCCTTAATACCATATTATATTTGACGATTTTCGTGGACGAGTGACGCAAACACCGGTTTTTAAGGTGTCGTCATCTCGAGGTCCCGGGTTCGATTCCCGGTCGGGTCAATGTAGATAATCCACTTTTTCTTCAGTTTCTCGGGTATGGGTATTTGTGGTGCACTTGATGTGGATTGGGTTGATACTATTTTTACTACTATTCCCCATGAACACCTACTATACCGGAAGAATAGTAGATGCATTGCCGGTTTGACTTGAAAGTCCCTAAGTAGTATCGGCCGGAAAAACTGCTGACGACAGTATATTCCATAAAGTGCAAGTGTGTGGTAGAAAATTTCACACTGTGGTGGAATGCCAAGCATCAAGATAAAATAATATTGACCCTGTATTCGAAATTAAATGATGCGGGTTCGAATCCCGCTTAGATCAAACATTTGTGGGATGAATATGAATAGAAAGAAAACGGTAGTCCATTTTGTAGTAGTGCAATGGACGGAAAAAGGAAGACCACTCAGGTATAACGTGACGCGCTCAAGGCTCGACCAGCTGCATCCATCACTTACAATTATGACGGAGGTGTGCTGACTTGCGCACAATGTGCTCACACGTTCAGTTCAAAAATCGGTTGCGTCAGTCACCTGCCAGCACACGAACAACGCTCGCATTAGTCCAAGTCGTTGTGGCCGAAATCGGTCGGGATACTATACATATATATTTCTGGGATGAAACCTTCTGTAGCAGGTAAATGCTAGCTCTGATTTTCAGCGGCCCCATATAATACTTAAATATATATACATAGTATAAATATATTCATATAAATATATTTGATGTAGTGTGCACGCAGAGGGCAGCGACTACCAATGGATCCATAATAGTATCAATAATTTGTACATACATATATACTTAGTAGCACACACTCACAGACTTATAGACATATACCTAGTACGGCTATGTGTTCTGTTACAAAAAATGCATTTTTAATGAAGTAATGTAATATTATTAAAATGTATACTTTAAATTAAAATTTCATAGTCTCAGGAAAAAATTAAAAAATATTCTATTTGAAATGGCCACCTTTGGCTTTTATACAGACCTTTAATCTGTATGGCCACGAATCTATGGATTTACGCACTGTTTCCAAGAGAAATTTTGCCACTGCTTGCTCCAAAGATTTTTAAGAGACTCAATGTCGTCGTGTCGTTTAAATCAGGCCATGTCTTCTAAAATTGACCATAATTTGAAGTCTAAAAGGTTGAGATGTGGGCTAGATGAGGGCTATTATGAAGTCCGGAACGTTGGTTTCAAGTCAGATTTGGGTAGTTCAGACCGTTGCAGACCAGGTGCAGAGTCGTGATGGAAAGTCCACTGTGTATTTTAAAAAGTGTATTACTGAGAGGTTTTGAGAGACTTTATCTTAATACATTGGCTAGAGTTTTCACTCCTTTTTCACAAAAATATAGTTTTGTGACTCCTTGATAAGACATGCCCACCAAACCGTCACTGACGCAGGTTGTTGAACACTTTGTACCTTTCCGACCACTTGAGCAGCTTCTTTAGAACTTTGAGAGTACACTTTATTGTTTTGCTAATTGTAGTGTTCTTCAATCGTGAAAATTTTTTCATCGGTAAAGAGGATATTTCTGTGCCTTTCACCTATCGCGTATCGCTTCAGATGGGGTTTTGATCGATCAACTCTCTTAATTGTAAAGATTGATTTATAGCATATTCTGTATATCGACGATAGGCAACGAGCTTCAGGTCTTGTTTCATAATACGCGACAGAATCCTAGCAGAAATCTTCATTTCTCGCGATAAGATTTTTAGCTTCCTAAAAGGGTTTCGACGAATTCTGACTTTAACAGCCTTCATAATTCTAACAGAACGCGGCCACCCTGATCTTTTCTGGGCTTCGGCTGATGAAGTGATGTTGTATCTATTGATAGTAGGATATACGAACATATTGCTGATACTAAGCTTTCGAAGTGTCTGGAATGTGACGTACGGCAACATACCACTTTTTGCAAGGCTGATCACTGCAATCCTATTTTTTTTACACCCAACTCCAATTCCATATTGTAATTTGACAATGCGCACGAAAATATGTGAAATGGCGCAAAATCGAAAGAAGTTTTTAAAATAATGTGCGTGTTCCAAATTTAAAGTGATTAACAAACGAAAGTTGAAAAACCGAAAAGTTTTTATGTAACAGTATTTACGACCAGTCTAGTGATATGATGGATTTTGGTAGCAAATACTTCCTATAACGTACTGCGTGAACAGTGACCATCAATAAGAACGAGTTATATGAATAAAAAAGATCAAATTACTCATGAATAAATATAATGTAACTGTTTGTAATTGTATTGTACCATTAGCTTGGACACCAATACGATGTAGGCTCTCCACCTTTTAAGTTGTTCAAATAACCTTCGATGAAAAGTGGGTCGAAAGAACTTCATTGTCTAGACCTCTGCCTACCCCAGTATGGGAAATTCCGTGAATATGAAAGAAAATATTGACTATTTTGCATAGGGCATCAGGTATGAGTGGCACAGAAGCTATCGCTGTTAGTATTTCTCTCTGCCGTTTATTTTCGTCAACGTTATTTTCGTCTTGCTTTAAAACGTCAATGAGTTTATAGAAATGTTCGAGGAGTTCAACGATTTCTACATAACTATGTTAACGGCTATTAATTTTTTATACAATTTTAATTAATTTGATTACATAAATAAGATATTTAAAAATCAATCAATCAACTCGAACCCGCTACCGCCGCCGTACTGTGGCGTAACTTCGTTCTTACCTAAACCATTATCTTTTAACTTCCTACTAAACCAAATATTACTTATTTTACTACTCTAGTAACTTTTTAAATCTCTTTCGGACGCCTCATTGGGTCGTTGGCGACATCTGTCTCATGGCGGGACTTATACAATACCGGACTTAATACTCATAACTTTAGCGCTATAAAATCTTCAATAGGACATCACGATACATATACAAACACAATAAATATACAAATAAAAATACATAATACAATTTACATTGTATTATGTATTTTTATTTATATATTTATTTTTAAGTTCTAGCTTCAATAGCCTAATGCCTTAGGGATTACAGCTTAGTTGGAGTGGTTAACCGGAACACTAGCAATTTAGTACTGCTTGTAATGTTTATTTGAAACAAAAGGACGCGAAGGTCGCAGGTACGAATCCCGATCGTGTCAGATCATTTTTTAAATGTGTCGTATATTTAATAACATTTTTGTTACTGTTTCATCAGTCATCGATCATTTCGAATAAAAACTAACAAGTTAAAATATTCTAAAATGTAAACATACGGTATTTTAAAACGTAAAGTTTTTTAATAGTATTTATGTATTTAGCGACAAAATAATAATAACAATAAGCACGACTGTATAAAGAAATTTGAAGCTATTTCAGTATAACAGAATAGAAAATATAAGAAGACATAATAACAGACGGATTAAAAATTATATTCTATGTTGGCTAATACTTTTTAATTATGGAAAAATAAATATATCTTCACGCAATTCCCAATACAGGGTTAGACAGAGGTCTAGTCTAGAGAATTATGTCCCTTTGACCCACCGAAGATATTTTCGGGACAACGTGACAGGTGGTGAGCCCGTCGCCGTCTTTATGTCCAAGCCAACGATGAAATTCGTACATAAGTTTTTTGAAAAACTCATAGGTATTGCCACCTGGGGATCGAACTCGAGAGAGAGAGAGAGAGATCTAATCGAATTAACACTAGCAGATCTCACAAATATAGAAAATCCAGATATTTTGTGTTTCACTGAAACATTCATAACATCTGGTGAAAAAATGTATTACACCATCAGAAACTACGAATTGGCATCATATTATTCACGGGAAAAGGGAAGAGGGGGATCCTGTATAATGGTTCGTAGAGGTCTTCCGTTTGTAAAAGTTAACTGTTTTGACGATCTAGCAACCTTATACCATTTTGAATGCTGCTCTGTTTATATACAAACCTGTAATACTTTAATAATTTGTGTTTATAGGATCCCAACAAAATTAAAATGTAATTTAGATTTATTTTGTTACAAAATAGAATTACTTTTATATAGATGTAATTTAAAATATTACAAAAAGAAAATAGTTATAATGGGAGACATAAATATCAATACACTCATGAGTAACAGAACTGTTGATCGCCTTGTAGACTTGATTGAATCTTATAAAATGAAACTTCTTATACAAGAAGCTACGAGAGACGAATCTTGTCTAGATCATATAATTAGTAATGTAAAAGATGCAAAAGTATCATTAATTCCGTGTCCATCGGATCATAATACTGCCCAAATTATAAGATTTTCAGTACAGGATAAAAAATTGGTGTCTAGTATTGTATATAAATTTAAAAGAAATTTATGTGATGAAAATATTTTAAGGTTTCAACGTTACCTAGGAAATCTTTCGTTTTGTAGTGATTATTCTGAATTAGACTTTAATACAGCATTTGATAATTTCTATGAATTGTTTTGTCTTCTGTATAAACTCTGTTTTCCGCTAGTCAAGACTAAAATAAATAATAAATTTAAATTAAATTGGATAACAAAAAGTCTAAAGAAAAGTTGTAAATTTAAAAATATACTTCGTCATAAATTTTATAGTAATAAAACAATAAGTAACAGAAATATATATAAAAAATATACTCGAATATTAAAAAGATGCCAAGAGCATGCAAAGAAACAAGCAAATGTTAATTATATTAAAAGGAACAAGAATATTGTAAAATCGACATGGATGATTATAAAAAATGAAGTGAACTACGTGAAAACTGACAAATTTATTAATAATATAAAATATAATTATGTAATAATGACAAATCAAACTAAAATAGCGAATGCGTTTAATGACTATTTTATCAATTTGACAAAGAATGGGAGTAGCAAAGTTGTTAACACAAATACGAAAAAAAGACTTCAAAACTCAATCTTTTTAACTCCCATTGATGATGAATATATTAGTAAAACTATCATGACCTTAAAAAATACAACTTCTGTGGGATACGACCACATATCTACAAAAGTTATTAAAATACGTAAGGATCAAATCAGTCAAGTACTCGCATTTATTGTAAACCGATGTATGGAAACTGGAATATTTCCAGATAAACTGAAAATCTCAACAGTTAGGCCTCTATACAAAAAAGGTGACAGGACAGAAATTGACAATTATCGTCCAATTACATTAATATATATATTTGCAAAAATCTTTGAAAAGGTTATTTATTCAAAAGTTACCGACTTTCTTACTAAGTATAACATAATAAGTAACGATCAATATGGATTTCAAAAGGGTAAATCAACAATAATGGCTAATTTCAGTCTTATTACAGAGGTTTTAAAAAAAAACAACAATAGTATGAATACTTCAGTGATATTCTTTGATTTATCCAAAGCCTTCGACTTTGTACCTCATGAACAGCTACTTACAAAATTGGAACAGAACGGATTAAGAGGTTCTGCTTATAACTGGTTCCAAACATACCTACATAGAAGGCAACAATTTGATGAGGTTTCCAAAATTGATAAAAAAGATATTATAAGGGAATGTAGATCAAAATTGAGAACTAACTCTTCAGGTGTACCTCAAGGTAGTGTACTTGGTCCTCTTCTATTCCTAATTTACATAAATGGTCTACCTGAGTTTACAGAGCAAAGAACAATTTTATTTGCTGATGATATTGCGATTGTAGTCACATCACCAAAAAGTATGACACTATCCAAACACATTTCAGAAATAACGAATACTATATCGTCAATAAAAGATTGGTTAGAAAAAAATAATTTGATAGTTAACCTATCTAAGACGCAACTTCTCAATTTTAATAAATTTGATAATTCAGTAGATATTACTTATAAGGGACAACCTATACATAGTGCTAATATTGCAAATTTTCTAGACATTATTATTGACGATAGATTAAAATGGAAAGAGCAAATCGATTCAGTTTGTAGGAAAGTAAATAAATTTAACTACGCTCTTTATAAATTAACTAAAGTTGCTTCAAGAGAGGCAGCACTTTTAGCATACTTTGCATATGTAGAATCAATACTAAGGTATGGACTGCTTATTTGGGGTAACAGCAAAGAAATAAATAAAGCTTTTATTTCACAAAAAAAATGTGTTCGTGCTATCTGTAATGTTCCACCAAATGTGTCATGTAAACCTCTGTTTAAAACTTTAGCAATTCTGCCTTTACCATGTTTATATATCCTTGAAATGGCAAAATTTGTAAAGCAAAATCTTAAGAATGTTTATAATAGAAACCAAGACGTAGGTCAAAGAAGTAAAAGGTTCCCAGATAAATTATTAATAGAAGCTATACCATGCACTTCCAAGTTTCAAAACAATTGTTATTGGATGGGCAAAACAATATACAATGAAATACCCCAAAAAATAAAAGAACTTCCATTCCTAAAATTCAAAGCAATTTTATGGCTCTTAGAACAAAATTTCTATACCGTCAATGAGTTCTTGAACTATTATGAATGAAATTGAATAAATGCGTTGATTTTATTGTCGTATACACTTGAATTTTAGTATTTTAAGTTTAACATTAATGTAATAAATGTAGTATGACTAAAACAATCCAATATGTAATAAATCCAAAATGAAAATGTAGTAAATTCTCTTAATATATAAGAAAAAAAAATGTGCATGCTATTATTTAGTGGCTAAACTTGGAGACCATGTAATTAAATATAATACTATCTTGTAAACACCCAGTTTAATGGCAAATAAAGATTATTATATATATATATATATATATATATATATATATATATATATATATATATATATATATATATATATATATATATATATATATATATATATATATATATATATATATATATATATATATATATATATACATATATATATATATATATATATATATATATATATATATATATATATATATATATATATATATATATATATATATATATGTATATATATATATATATATATATATACCGTGAACGTGGCGGAATAACCATCTCTAAAAATATCAAACTAAAATCAGACCGAAGATGGGCAGCAGCATCTGAGGTGCGAGTGGTCTATAGGGGTATATAGTGGTCGATAGGCCCATGTCCTGAAGTGGACTTGAACAGGGCGATATAAAAGTTCTCTTGTGCATATAGCAAATGTGAAAACGTGGGATTATTTCCCCTAAATATACCATATCTTATCCCTAATGATTCTAGAATAATATTGAACAAACCGGTGATACGGTAGCACATAAGATGCGAGGTTATTAGTATTGCGATAGCCAAGCTGGTCGAGTTTGACAAAGGTACAACTATAATGTCATTTATAGTCTCTTATTGTTTTGTCGTTTTATCTGTTATATTGTTATTTTCTATTGTTACACTATCTAGGGTTTATGTACTGGATTTACCTTTATTAACACGGTAAGAAGCATTATCCGTGTTATGCGTGATGAAAATAATACTCTTATTTCTTGCCTCATTCAAATGCAATTTAGATGACACGTATACTGTTAAAATACATGTTAATTTATTGAACCTAATTCGATTTTTTATTTTTATTCTGTTTATTTGAAAAGCACAATAAAAACAAAAAAAAATCGCCATACTTAATAAAAAATCAAAGAATTAAAAAAAATACAACCAGGTCAGGTTAAGAGTTCTTGGATAGGCACGTCAAGGCGAATTTGAAAGAAGCTAAAAAGGTATGTAAGATCGTGGCACTTGGAGATCTGTACTCTCAAAAATAATTTACACCATTAGGAACTATGCAGGAAAATTTTTATTTATTTTTTATAACTTTGTTACTCTAATCCTTGATTGCGTACTTAAACTGTGTTTGCTTGTACCAGGCCACCACTCAAGAAACTTTAACTTTAAGATGACTTTGTATATCGATAAATTGCTAATATTAACGTTGTTACATTGCTTTGAAATATTTCATTTCTCATCCTGAGAAACACTAACAACTCAGGTGATTACACCTGACATGTATCGTGACTAAAATTCACTAGAGACGTGACGTGTAGCTGTCGAGCGTTCTAGTTCTACATGCAAACTTTGAAATACTTTTCATGTTCTGTCTATTCCAAATATTGTGTTCTTAAGACGATAGAAAATTAATTCGGTCGGTCGGTCGGAATTTCGAGTCAAGAGACCCGAGTTCGATCCCCAGGTGGCAGGCTCGTACCAATGGGTTATCAAAAACTAATGTACGAATTATATCGTTGGCTTGGACATAAAGATGGCGACGGGCTCACCACCTGTCACGTTGTCCCGAAAATATCTTCGCCGGAAGGTGGGTCGAAGGGAATTAATTGTCTAGACCTCTGTTTACCTCTGTATTGGAAATTACGTGAAGATATTTAAGTTAATTTTTTAAAGTTAACTTCATTTTCCTGCATTCAGTATATGAGTAACCGATAAATTTTACGGTAAAGTTCTTACAAGGGTCTTGTAGGGATAGTAAGCTAAAAAGCTTTATTTATGTATGAAAGATGTTGTAGTGTTTCTTGAAATTGACTGCGCTTTGTAATTAATGTCAAAGTTTGAAATATCGTAATTTACGAATTATGTCGTTGGCTTGGACATAAAGACGGCGACGGGCTCACCACCTGTCATGTTGTCCCGAAAAAAACTTCGCTGGAAGGTGGGTCGAAAGGACTTTATTAAGTAGACCTCTGTCGATCCTAGTATCGGAAATAGCATGAAGTATTTTTAAAGAATCGATATTTAAAAATATCTAAAACTATTTCAAAATATTGGGGGTCATTGTAGAAGCGTGCTCGTCGCGACCCCTGCCAGCCCTTTTCAGGGCTGCAATTCTACACAGCTGCGCACCCATGCCAACGAGGGATAGGGCGTCCCCCCAAGGCGATGCACACCAGTTCGTCCCCGTTGGTGTGAAATGCAGCGAACAACGCGGCGATGGGGACCGCCACCCGTCACGCACAGCCCGACACGGCGGAAGGTGGAGGACGGAGTGCAGAGTTGGCACGTGGAATGTTAGAGGAGGCATGAGAGATAAGACGAATGAGTTGATTGAAATAATGAAAGAAAGAGAATTAGATGTCGTGTGTTTGTCGGAGACCAAGCGGAAGGGCAGCGGTACTGAAGAGCTCCCTGGCGGGGCGTTAGCTCTATGGTCCGGAGTCCCGGAGAGCGAGAGCGCCTGCCAGGGAGTGGGGGTGCTGCTGTCGTCTCGGTTGGTCGATGTTATGACTGAATATAAGGTTGTGAACTCGAGACTTCTCTGGGTTCGCTTTAAATTGGGACTGACGAAGTTATTCCTTTTGGCTGTATATGCGCCGGTAGCTTCGTCGTCCAGAGCTGAGCTGGAGGAGTTTTGGGAGAATGTAAAAGAAGTTCTAGACTTGGTTAGAGGAAATGAAAGAATTGTTGTATGTGGTGATTTGAATGGATGGGTTGGTACCGCTCGGCCATATACGAGTCGGTGCTTGGAATGTTTGGCGATAAAAGGGTTAACGATGCTGGCAAGCTTATACTGGCTGTATGCAAGGAAAAGGGTCTTCTTATGACAAACACTATGTTTAGTCACAAGAAAATCCATATGTATACTAGAACAAGAGAGAATGAGAGAAGTATGATCGATTTATTCCTGGTGGATGACCGACTGCGAAAACAGGTGATGGATACGCGAGTGTTCCGAGGTGCTGACCTGGGAACGGATCACTATCTAGTGATTACTAGACTTAGGGTCTGTTCGCGGGTTGGCGCCACCGGACAACGATACCAGAACCACAGTCGGTCGGTAGCATCCGAAGCTGGAAGTTTCAGGAAGCGGACACTAGGAATAAATATCAAGCAAGGGTAGCCGAAAAGCTGGACAGCATTGGTGTCAGGAAAGAATGTGTGGAAGAAATATGGCAGAGCCTTAAAGATGGAATGGTTAGTGCAGCGGAAGACGTGTGTGGAACTGTGAAAAGAGGTAGTAGTAAAAGGGTGATGCATGGTGGAATGACGAAGTGAAAGAAGCTGTAAATAAGAAGAAGAAAGCATGGTTAGACTACTTGGCCTCTAGTAATGATAAGGATATGAGAGAGAAGAGGAAAGAAAGATATAAGCTCCAGAAAGTTCACACGAAAGCATTGATTGAGGAAGTGCGTGAAAGGAGTAGAATGGAAGCGGACGAAGGTTGTCGCACAACTTCAAGGAGAACTCAAACTCTTCTGGAAAGAGGTTGGAAGGACCCGGAGTGGTGCGACAGCCTTAAGAATGAATAAAGTGCTTTCGGGAACCAATGACGTCCTCTCAGAAAAATCTGACGTCATGCAGCGATAGAGCGAATTTTATAGAGAGATGTATGCGTGTGATGATCTTAGTGAGGGATCCGGGGGTGACGCCGTGATTGGTACGCCAGACTCGGACCTCGATGACACTGAGGTCATCAGTATGAAAGAGATTGAATGTGGGATTAGAAGTTTGAAATGTGGTAAGGCTGCGGGACTAGACAGAGTTACTGCTGAAATGGTCAAGTATGGTGGGCCACGCGTCTGGGATAGCTTTCATCTGCTGTGCAATTTGTGCTGGTGAACGGGGGCTGTTCCGGATGATTGGCGATCCGCGGTCATTGTGCCTTTATATAAAGGTAAAGGTTCACATTATGACTGCGGGTGCTATCGGGCGATCAGCTTGGCCAGTTTAGCAAGTAAAGTTTACTCGAAGGTTTTGACACGTAGGATGCAAGATAAATCGGAAAGATTTCTATGGGAGGCACAATGCGGATTTAGACCTGGAAGAGGATGCACGGATCAAATGTTTTCTCTCCGCATGATCACGGAGAAGCTTCTGGCTGCTAACCAGAAGATTTTCTGTGCTTTTGTGGATCTTGAGAAAGCATTTGATAAGGTTGTAAGGAAGAAAATGTGGGAACTGTTGCCGGGGTATGGTGTGGAAGGTCAATTGCTAAGGGCTGTGCAGTCACTTTACTGTGACTGTAAAGCCTGTGTGCGGGTAGGGCATGACCTGTCACCCATGTTTAGCGTCCAAACGGGGTTGTGTCATGTCTTCCTGGCTATTCATACTGTATCTCGACAGCTGTTTACAGAAGCTGAAAGGTAGCTGTTTGGGTGTGAAATTGGGTGACATAAAAGTAAATTGTCTGCTTTATGCTGATGATGCAGTGCTTATAGCACCATCAGAGGCAGAACTGCAGGCATTAGTCACGTGTATGAAAGAAAAATGTGAAATTAATGGTCTCCGTTTGAATGCAAATAAAACTAAGGTTCTGGTATTTGAAAGGGACGAAGAAAGAACGAAGTGCGAAATTTGGGTAAATCAGGAATGTCTAGAACAGGTGAATGAAATTGTATACTTGGGGAGTGCGTTTAGCCGGGATGGAAGATGTGATTTAGATGTGGACAGGCGTGTGGCTGCCGGGAACAAAGTCAATGGTGTCCTGACTGCGTCAATCAAAAGGCAAGGCGTTGTGAAAAGTGCACGCCTTGCAATACATAACGCAGTGTTGGTACCGACTTTGTTACATGGCAGCGAAACCTGGGTATGCCAGAAGAAGCATAAACGCAGGTTGAATGCAGTGGAGATGCGATCTCTTCGTAAAATGTGCGGCCTTACCATGGCCGACCGAAAGCGAAACGAAGAGATTCGCAATATGGCAGGTTTGAAAGATGACCTTGTCTCAAAAATGGATAAGGGCGTGCTTCGATGGTTTGGGCACGTTGAGCGAATGAGTGAAGACCGAATGGTGAAGAAAATATATAGCGCGAAAGTTAATATTAAAAGGTGTCGAGGTAGACCGAGATTAACTTTCGAAGACCATGTGAGCAAATTGCTCGAAGAGAGGAGGGTCAAGAGTATAGTATAAGGATACCTAGACGTGCATGTATGAAGAAGATGATGAATCTGAAAGAAGCGAAAGAAGTATGTAGGGATCGTGACACTTGGCGATCTGTTCTCTCTGGCTACCCCGTCAGGGATTGTGCGTGAAGATAAAAAAAATATTTCAAAATTTTATAATTAAAAATATAAATTTAAAATAATGATAGTTGCAATGGTAATTTATTTTATGCGAAATTGGGGATTCTTTAGAAGTTTATTTTTAAATAAGTATACATTATGTACTTCACTCTTTTGTCTAATTACGGCAAAAACTTGCATCGCGATGTATTGTATTGTTAGAGAAAAGCCAGCAGAGAGAGCTTCGACGTAAGTTACCTTAGACTTTTTAGACAATTTTTAAACGTGTTAATCACTTTTTTATACAAATGTAAAACCTTGAACACCTTCTTCATAATAATAATATTAGAGAAAATAGTGAATTTAATAAAATATAAGTTTAAGAACTTTTCTTAAATTAATTGACAAATAAAATAATTTTAATAAGAAAATTTACTGAAAGTTATAATAATAGCTAACATTTAAGTCCAATAATTATTGAATAACATTTTACTTTTGTACTTAAGTTTTAATTATAAATAAAAATTGATAACGTAAAAAAATATCAGTTTCTCAAATATTTAATACTTTTTATGAACTTACCTGCCGCAACCCTCGTTGTTTAGAAACAGCCTGTTTTATTTTTAATATTCTCCCTCTCTCACAGCGCAATCCTGTTCATTTTCTGTGTCACAACCTACATTCATCTTATAAATAATAAATTGCACAACACTAAAACGATTGAACTAAATAATTAAGGACGAAGTAAAATGTAATTTAAGTTGTCGGTATATTTGTTCGATTTTCACTCGATTTTTCGGATTTTCACGCGTACTTTCACACGTTCGATAAGATCGAGCTCCCGTCAGCGACTGAACAAGGCTCCCTTGTTCCCGGTGGCTTAGTTTCTGCGCGATGTTGCAAGCGCGGAAGACAGTCTCCCAACCAGATGTATGCACATGTACAAATATGTTTATAGTTTTTAATAATTTCCGTATCACTTGCACAAATCAAGTATACAGCGCCATTATTATTTACTACGATAATTCCCAACATTTATGTATTATGAAATATTTAAAAGTGAAGTGACTTAAATATTTAATTAAATTATTGCCTAACAGCATAATAGTTTTAAACAACCTAATATTCTAGCCATTGTTACCAAGTGGTCAGGGCTTTGATTTTAGTATGCGAGTGACATCAGTTCGATTCCAAATTAAGCACCAAATTTACTAATAAAAATTTTAAGCAAGTCTACGATATAATATTTGATAATTCTTGTGCGTATTTTTCACATTCTCCACTGAAATTTTTATATTTTCACGCGTTTAATAGAAAAGCCGCTACGTTTTTATTGACCACCAGATTGACCAGACTCCTTGCATCTTAGACGCTGCTACCCGTCACTGGTACTTGATATAGACCTGGAACTTTTCGAGTTGGTTATCTCACAATCTATCGATACCCATTCCAGGTCATTTTCCTTAATTGCCTCTTACGACCCCCATGGAAGGGCAAGAGGAAGGTAAAGTCTTATACGAAGCCCTTACAAGAGAGTCCATGTCTTACATTTAACTGTATCTTTACTCACTTTTATCGGAAATTATGTATGTTGAAGCCTATTGATCCGACAAAATCTTATGAATAATGAAATGAAAATTACTCGGTCGCAGATGTTTATTACTCGCAAGGGAAATATGAAGATTGATTTTCTCTCTTGGTGACGTATTTACGTTACAGAATATCCGATACTCCTTTTTTTATTTAACGACCTGATCAATAACCAGTATTATCACTTTATGATTATTACCATGCCAGAGATACAATCTATGTACGATTAGTTTTTGAAAAAATACCATTGGTACGAGCCGGCCACCTGGGGATTGAACTCGGTTCGCCTGACTCGAAATTCCGATCACTCAACCACTCAGCTATCGACATAAACTTAAAAATTTTACCTAACGTTATTTCTAGTTTACATAAGAGTCACGATAGCCGATAAGCCGAGTGATAAATTATTAGTGGTATGCCATTATTGCCACGGTTTTCAAGCGGATTGTCGACCGCAGTACCTGGCACCTGGCGAGGTGGTAGTACTTCGGTACCAGCATCACATACACCAGTAAGGCGCACCTTGGACGCTGCTGCCCATCACCAGTCTGTTAAATTTTGGTTTGGTATTTTTCTAAATGTTACAATGCCATATTTTGGTAGCCAACGATATTTCCAGAGCTTTTCCCACAGTCCCCTCTTTCTATGCCCACTATAAGAAAGCCGGCGCTATATTCAGGCTTCATTTTTACAGAAACATTATTAGATAATATATACGGCTAAATTCTCGTCCTCAACCTGTCGGAGGTGCTTTATTAGGATGAGTGGGATGACTTCGCGATCACGCCCCGTCTCACACTGACCGAATAATATTAAACACTGGCCTCAGACTAACCACGGGATGGTAACAATACAGTTTCTTATTCATCGCTTGTTTGCTACCAGCTACATAACTTCAGCAGAAACACAATATTCTGCCATTGCATAAAGGCAACTTCTCGGTATTATAGTTTCTCCGAATGACAGTTTATGTACAGTAACGAAAACACTGTAATTGGATGGTTCGTCTTTTATATTAAAAGATACTTTGTAAATCAGAGATTTATTTTACAATAACAATAGACTACAGGAAAATCAAAGAAACTAACCGAGGAAATCTAAAGTTTCGTAGAAAGGTAAATAGTATGTTTCTATGCAATATTTCATTAGTAATGCATTGATGAAACATAAATGCTTTCCTATTTTGTCCTTTGTTTACACATTTCTTGAAGTGGTGATATCTAGTTGATAACATACCGCCTCCATTCTTCCCCTGAGTTTACTATAGGTCTACCGACGTCTGCCGATGTCTATCAGTGGTCTTTAATTCAAAGCAGGAGCCTTGTCAATCTATGGCCACCGACAGATGGCGGGATCCATCTCGAAAAATACCAGATCAGAGTATGCAGACTGGTAACGGGCAGTAGCGTCTAAGGTACAAGGTGTCTGATATCTCCAATCCACTTGTCGTTACGATTATGGCAAACCCTCCCACAGGAGAAGCTTATGTCCAGCAGTGGACTATTATAGTATGTAGGTATGCATGTACGTTTTCTATATAAAAAATCCTTTACAGTTGTAAACACCGCCAATAGGGTGTGCGTATAATATCAACTATGCAGTTTACATCCCGAATTCCGAGTCAAGAGACCCGAGTTCAATCCCCAGGTGGCAGGCTCGTACCAATGGGTTTTTCAAAACGTTTCGTACGAATTACATCGTTGTCTTGGACATAAAAACAGCGACTGGCTTACCACCTGCCACGTTGTCCCAAAAATATCATCGGTGGAAGGTGGGTCGAAGGGACATTATTGTCTAGACTAGACCTGTGTCTACCCCTGTATTGGGAATTGCGTGAAGATATTTATTTATTTATAGTTTACTTCCCATTAATTCTCTTCTACGTAATCAACGCTATCACGTAACACACACTGATACGTAAAAAAAATATCTTCACGCAATTCCCAATACAGGGGTAGACTGAGGTGTAGTCTAGATAATTAAGTCCCTTTGACCCACCTTCCACTGAAGATATTTTCAGGACAACGTGACAGGTGGTGAACCCGCGCCGTCTTTATGTCCAAGCCAACGATGTAATTCGTACATAAGTTTTTGAAAAACTCATTGGTACTGCCACCTGGGGATCGAACTCGGGTCTCTAGACTCGAAATTCCGACCACCCAACCCCTCGGCGATCGTGACTTTACACTGATACGTAATCTTTTTAATTGACGCCTAATATTTGGTAGCGGTTGCAGAAAAATATAATTAATTGCTGTAACGGCTTTAATGGATCATTTTATTCCTAAAATACTTACATTAACCCTTTAGATGCTACATGTGCACACAAAATGACGCAATGTATCGTTACAACAAAAAAAAACACGTTTAAAAAAATTCTCACTCTACAGACTGCTGACGTCATATCTCCGCGGAAAAAATCGTCCATTTGCCGCTGACGTATAGTTATCTCAAGAGGGTTAAATTCACGCCTGAAGCACTTCTAATGTCAAAAAATATCACGCTGTTTAATCCGTGTTGTCATCATTTACATATATTTATTGAATATGTTATCTTATTAATCAAGCGTTTTTTCTCCGTTTCCTCCTTTTACACTTCTTCTTTTACAGTCACGAAAGCCGAAAACCCGAAGATCTCCTTGTGGTAAGCAATGTTTTTATTTTCAAATATGTACATTTCTATCGTTGGCATGTATATCCAAATAAAAGCGGCGACAGGCATACAACCTGTCACGTAGTGCCAAAAGTGTCTTCGTTAATAGGTGAGTCAAAAGGACTTAATTGTCTAGACCTCTGTCTATCCTATCAAGGCCCTTTATGGTTAAATGTACTTAATAAAATAATTTTATTCAATAACACACGCTTACAGGAAAATAAAGAAAACTAACATTAATGCTAACCTTAAAAATAAAATTTAAAATTTAGTAAAAAGGCAATTAGTTTTTTCTAAGTGATATTTTCGTTAGTATACATATTGTATGATAAAACTGCATTCACCGTCTTAAATAAAACGATTTTCGGATTTTATCGCGTTTTTAATTAGTTTTAAACAAACTATTTTTACTTCCCGACGTTTCGGATGCTTTACAGCATCTGTGGTCACGGGGGGACTGAGTATAAATAGTTTGTATAAAAATTAATTAAATAAATAAATATCTTCACGCAATTACTAACACAGGGGAAGGCAAAGGTCTAGTCTAGACAATTAAGTCCATTCGACCCACCTTCCACCGAAGATATTTTCGGGACAAGGTCCGAACCAACCGCTCAGTCGGCTATCGTGATTTTTAAAATTAATTATCAATAAATTAATCATTTAAGATGTTTAACATTCGCGTAAATACGAGCGTAAATACAATCATTATGCATTCACCATATTTGAAATTTCCCTCGTTTATCTTTTGTTTACACATTTCGGGCCGTGGTAATGTCTTATATATACTAACCCAATATTGGGAATGGCATTAAGGTACTTATTATTTATTTATTAATAACCTTCTTCATCTTCCCCTGTCAGTGGACTGTATGTATTCTATATACATATAACACACTAAGAGTTCAAGAAAACCAACTAGCCCAATCCTTTCCGTCTCAAAGACATGAGAAGCTGTTAACTGTTACCCGTATATTAGGATGAGTCGTGCCAAGTGGAAAACCGAACCGCAGTCTCGACAAACATTACAACAGATTTGATACCTTACTTGAAAACATACGGTTAATGTAGTATTATAATAATTTATTACTGTTTTATGACATTGGGTTTGATTGATAACCAGATAGTTGGTAGTGACCCTGCCTTCGAAGATACTTTGCGGATTTTAATCACGATAGGGGCATATTTGTGAGATGAATATGAATGTATGTATTCGAATCATGGACGTTTGTATGTTTGTATATAAATTTATAAATACTTACATGTATAATATTTGAATGTATAATATATTGTACTTTTAGCTTGGACATAAAGACGGCGATAGGCTTACCACAATCACCACCTATCCCGTTATCCCAAATAAGTTTAGGTAAAAATGGGTTGAAATTGTATAAATGAAATTGTCTAGATCTCTGCATACTACACTACTAGAAAGTGAGGAATTGTGGGGTTTTGGATTCAATGTTAGTTTTGATACAATAACGTTGATAAATATAATAGAATATAAAAATCAGACAACCTAATAGGCTAGTTGGTAGTGACTCTGCCTTAAAAGTTTAGGGTTGCGGGTGCGAATTCCGCCGGGGGAAAACGTATGTGTAACAAGTATAAATGTTTGTTTTAAAAACAGCTTGTACTCAAGTCAACTCTAGCCTCTAGTCAACCTAGATTAGGTCTTTGACAGGGATCCAAAGATCCAAACGGCTCAAGAACTTGCCGGCGGGCTACGGAGGGCAGTACGGCTTAATTATAATAGAGTTCGAAATACTACACTGCGTTCCAAAACCCCTAATAGCAGATGTGGTCCATGTAGGAGCAAAATTAAAGCGCCTCTCGAATGACTAATTCTTTATTTGCAAAAAAGAGCACCGAGTGAATGCCTCCAAGAAACAGGCGTCGACGCGGACTCCTCGCGTCCAAGATGGTATTAGAGAGAGAACTTGACGCCTTCTTTAATGATTGTCGTGAAGATTTTCTCTATAAAAGTTACGAACCGAATCGGCTATGACAAGATACAAAAATCTGAAAAGTCGGTATATATATTAGTGTATTATTGTAACACTATAAAATTAGTCAAATCAATGGGGTGAACAGTTCCAGAGATGTCGTGATGAGTATTTCACTTATCTATACATATTAAATAAACTTATTACTATTCGCTGTCCAATAGTTAAAGTTGTTCATAGCCACTAAGACCGCCTCGTACCTTCCTTCAGAGTCGTATTTTCCTATCTCAATTATCGTGTTTCTATTATGTACAATAAAGTACATACACATATACAGTAACAGCTCTGAAACTTAGTCTAAAACAATACCCTCTCAATCAGCTACTAATTCTACAGTCAAGTTTTGTGGTTCACAAGCCGACAACTTGTCAAAAGTGTCAAGACTAAGTTACAACGTCAACGGGTATTATTGTGTCGTATTTACTTTACAGGCGCTACATATTTTGTTGACAACAGCGTTACTTAGTGACTGACTAGGAAAGAAATCATGTGCAATTACTAAAAGGAATAAAGACCCGATAGCTTAGTGGGTTTTTTCAAAAACTTTTGTTCGATTTATATGGTTGGCTTGGACATAAAATAGCAGGGGCTTACCAGCTGTGACATTGTCCCAAAAAATATCTTCGGTGGAAAGTGGGCGAAAAGGATGTTACTGGGGTAGACCTCTGTCTACCCCAGTAATGAAATGGCGTGAAGATATTTTTCTAAAATTTTTGTAGGTGTGGGGTGCAGAAGATACCATGAGGCGGAATGTTTGTGATTTTTATACCAATACGGCGTAAGATATGAAAAAATATTTGAAAACTGCACAGTTTAGTTCTAATTAATCTCAACAACTTAATTGTGTAATCTTGTCGGAAGAAACATTAAGTATGCGACTTAAATTTTAACATAATCGTACATAGATAAGAAAACTGTGCTGCTTATTAGCTTCACTTGTATGTTTGTATGTTTATAAACGACTTCTTTGGGCGCGATTTTGACCCACTTTTAACGGCCAGATTTCGTTCAAATTTTGTAGATTTATCGAGGACCGATGACAACACAGTAATTTGAAAAAAAAACTAAAAAGTGAAAAATAAATAATAGTTTAAAAAAAAATAAAAAAACACGCTTTTTATAGAAAACCGAACTAAAAAATAGTAAATAAATTTTAATAAATTTAAATTAAGAATAGCGTTAAAAATTTCAATAAATATAAAATAATAATAGTGTGAATAAAAAATTTTTTATTTTGAAAAAAGGGTGGGGTGCATGGTGTCAATACTTATAAATATTTTATTGACAGATATGTGATAGAGATATGCAAATATTATATAAAAAATATGTTTTTATATTTTTTTATATATATTATATTGACAGATGTGAGTAGAGTGATTATCATTTTGATAATACCTTAAAAAAGCAAAGCACCCCACGCTTTTTTTAAATAAAATGGTATTTTTTGTTTACACTATTATTAATTTATATTTATTGAAATTTTTGACGTTTTTCTTAATTTAAACTTATTAATATTTATTTTCTATTTTTTAGTTCTATTTTCTATAAAATGCTTGTTTTTTAGTTTTTTTTTTAAACCTATATTTATTTTTATTGTGACTTGCTAAAACCACAAACAAAAAAATACGCAGTTTTATCGAAATATAACTTCAACCAGGATGTAGACGGAACCTTCAAGGGCCGCTTCTCTCCCATAGCCGTCCCTTAACTAAGCGAGGAATCGCATACAATCTCTTGAAATATTCCCTGTAGCTTCCATTTGGCCATTTATAACGTAAGTTTGCTGAAAACAATCTACAACTTTACACTGACAACAACGATATAACCGCTATAAATTCATTATCAACCGCTATATTATCAATTTCATATATCAGATAAATAATATATAAATAATGCATAGATGGGGACAACATCACATACATTGCTCTTTTCCTAGAGTAAACTAAAGCACTTGTATTATGGAATCAATATAACCTAGATCCGAGAAAATGTTTCCTACATTGACCGGGAATCGAACCAGGGACCTCAGAGCCCTTGAACACCGCTATGCCCACCACATGTCTACGGAGGTCATCGTCAATAAATTAGTATTGTTTTAAATTTTAATTAAAATAAGTTACAGTAAAATAAGTTACAAGTAACAGTCTCTGATGTTGTCAGTCAGATGTTTTGTTATTTTTAAAAGTTGTATTTCAAACAAATTTCAGATTCTCTATCACGAGCACATGAAAATTTAATTGCTTATTTTAACCGTGGGCAGGTAATTTACCTATAACAAAACCACCCGCATACATTATGTCACATACATGAAGTAAAGAAGTTATTGCATATCTCAGAAAATTTATGTGACATTATTATATATTATACTATTTTGACTTTTTGAATGAAATATTTTTCTTTTACATTTGAACAGTCTAAAACTATTGTTAAATTTATGACGACTGAATTTAATGAATTAATCATTTAGTAATAGTATTTATTATTTTACTTTTACTAAATAAGCTTTTAACAGTGGTAGAGCCAGGCGTCAGCTTTTGTTGTTGCATGAATGGGCCGGCTCGACCGGGGAAGTACCACGACCTCACAGAATACCAGCGTGAAGTAGAAGTCTAACAAACTTCTGCGTTTCGTCTGGTGAATGCAGGTAACCGGTGGCCCACACACCTCTAATTCTGGGGGGGGGGGCACTCTAAGGGACGCAACGCATCTGCTAAGCCTCTGGTATTGCGGGTGTACATGGGCGGCGTTAATCACTTACCATCACGTGATCCACCTGCTCGTTTGCCTCCCTCTTCTTTAAAAAAATGCTTGTTTGAAAGAATCTTCTTCCTCTTCTCATCTCCTCGCTATTGTAGAAAAAAAAATGTATATATTGGAATGAATATTAGGAAAGCCAAATAACATTACTAGTATTTCTGTTAACAACTCTAAGATGAAAAACTGAAGAGCTTTACGATAGTAGTCCAAAAGCTGAAATGTTTCGCAGTCCAAACCCAAAACCATTAGGTTATTGATGACGCTTAAAGACAACTACTACTACTAACTACGACTAAACTGTTCTACGCCAATATCACAAGATTTTTAAGGATTTTTAAATATTATAAGATACTACCAAATAAAGAGAAACATAAATAATCAACTGACACGGGCAGGATTAGAACCCGCGACCTCTGCCGTACCGTGTCAACGCACTTAACTCCGAGCCACCGTGTCCAACACAGTTGAAACTTGGTTAAATTGTTTTAAAAATTGAAAAAGTTATTTTTTAAGTTTCTATTTAATTTAATAATCAAAATTGCAGCATTACTGATATTCTTAAAATCAACTAGATTTAATTATACTCTAGGCGAACATAAAAGTCATTTAGTCCTTTCGTATTGAAAGAAACTCGTAGAAAAGTCGTAGATTTTTCATTCCATTCTTTGCCCGAAGATCGCAATAAATCCTTCACTGAAGAAAATAACCAAGCTTTTAATGAAAAAAAAAATTGGGACAATAAATGTTCATTACATACACACATACAAATGTTGACCTAAATGTAATCTTTTATTATTATCTTCACCCATAATCCCTGACAGGGTAGCCAGGGCTGTTTATTTATTTATTGCCAATATACACAATTCTTACAGGAAAACCCCAATGCGATAGCTTAATCCCCATATTATTAAAGTATTAATAATATTATATAATTATATTATAACAAATGTATCTTAGCTAAAAGTCCTATAGCATACCTATAGCCATGTAGTTAATGACATAATGTATTATTATTCTTAAAGATATTCTCTCTTTAATAATGACAAGTATCTATGTAAAAACTAACGTAATACGACTAGGATAATATTTTTCGTTTTTTTTTTAAATACTTTTTATTTGGCCGTATTTGATAGCACTTTCCAAATATTAAGAGTATCTTTGAACATCTTCGGGCATGGACTTCAGGCGAAGTATAAAGCCTAGAGATCCACGTGATATTATTCGTAATCTTGATATTATAAGAATAGTGGTGAATCCTGATTTGATTTGATAAAAGTTATTGAAGTTTATCCTAAAGATTAAGAGCAGAAACTACATAATTTAAGATAGAATAGAGAGTGAACAGATTTCTAGGAACGTGTTGATGATTATGATGAAACTTACGATGCTCAAAGATTAATGTAATATAATTAATTATTAGGCGCTCTAACTTATTGAACATCCATTCGCATAATCCATAACGATTGTGATAAGGGTCTGTACTTGCATGATCTTAGCTTTGTACTGTGGAGAGTATTTTAGACGATATAGTTTTCTTAAAACAGTCTTTGTGGCCAATTTTAGAAATCCGTTAACTCTAGTTTACAGGCCGAGAATTTTAATACAGGATGAAAATGGAACTAAAATATATGTAGTAAATGGTATACTAGAAACTTGCGATGTTGAATTTAGCTAGCATTCTCGAGTTACCTGCAGGCTTGATATTTTAAGATACATTATTACGTACAATCACACCTTTTTCCCGTAGGGATAAGCAGAGAACTCTTCTTTCCACTTGCTACGATCCTTACATACTTGTTTCGCATCGACCACTTTCATTATTCCCTTCATACATGCTCTTCAGTTCAGAGAGCTCTTAACCGGCCGTTTTTTTTTTTTTATTATAAGATGCATTATTTTAAGTATTTACAATATTTTAAGATGCTTCTCATAAAAGTTGTCACGTTTTCCCGAAAATATCTTCGGTGGAAGGTGGGTCGAAGGGACATAATTGTCTAAACTAGACCTCTGTCAGGGGTAGCCAGAGGTCTAGTTTAGACAATTATGTATTGGGAATTGCGTGAAGATTTTTTTATATTTTTTTCTCATAAAAGTGATGTCCAATGACAATAGCCATACAATAAAAAAAGAAATAAATAAATAATAAATATAATTATCTTCACACAATTCCCAATACAGGGGTAGACAGAGGTCTAGTCTAGACAATTAAGTCCCTTCGACCCACCTTCCACCGAAGATATTTTCGGGACAACGTGGCAGGTGGTGAACCCGTCGCCGTCTTTATGTCCAAGCCAACGATGTAATTCGTACATAGGTTTTAGAAAAACCCATTGGTACGAGCCCGCTACCTGGGGATCGAACTCGGGTCTCTTGAATCGAAATTCCGACCACCCAACCACTATCGTGACTAAAAAAGAACATTGTTCGTATTTCGCTAAATTATTAAGCTTAAAATTAACGGCCAACCATTGTTTAGACACCAAACTGTACAAAATTTTATTGCATCTGTGGCGATATATGTAAACATAACGGCAATTTATGCTGCTCTATAACTGCACACTAAATAAATTATTGACCAACAAATGCTAATGCTAACTAAATGTACCATTGCGGTCTTGCGAGCTCACGATGTTCTGGCATGGGTCCAAAATAGACATTAATAAACTATGAATTATTGTCAGTGAAAAAAAAAACAAATTTATAGAGTAGAGCATGATAAACTAACAATTAAGTGTTCATTCAATTGAAAACAAACAAAGAATAAACACGCATCAGTTATAATTTTAAATCTCTCATTTCTTTTACCTCTTATTAGCGTTGGCGACATTTACTATCAATAAGATAAACGTATTTACATCTTTATTCATTGATTTTAGTTTTTATTGATTTTTAAAGCATATAAGTAATGCTGGTCTTCATGTTATAACACGTTGGCTCGGACTTTAGAGCTTTGCCGTAGATACGACACAGGTCATGGGTGCAAATCCCGCCCAATGCCGGTTGGTTTTTTTTTCTAAATTTCTCATTAATTTAATAACAAAAAGTCCAGCATGACTTGTAGACCAGCATGTGTTGTAAAAATCTAATAAAATGCATCATTAACACTATCCTACTAATAAGACGTTTTGACACCATTTTGTAGTGATTTAACTACAAAATTTTAAACCAACCCCTTTCTTCCCGTTGTTGTTTTAAGAGACGACTAAGGAAAAAATCTTAAAAACATAATAAATACGAATACATATAAAACATAGAATTGAAATGTAACTCCGAAAAGCAATTAAAAAAAAAAAAACAAATTTATAGAGTAGAGCATGATAAACTAACAATTAAGTGTTCATTCAATTGAAAACAAACAAAGAATAAACACGCATCAGTTATAATTTTAAATCTCTCATTTCTTTTACCTCTTATTAGCGTTGGCGACATTTACTATCAATAAGATAAACGTATTTACATCTTTATTCATTGATTTTAGTTTTTATTGATTTTAAAGCATATAAGTAATGCTGGTCTTCATGTTATAACACGTTGGCTCGGACTTTAGAGCTTTGCCGTAGATACGACACAGGTCATGGGTGCAAATCCCGCCCAATGCCGGTTGGTTTTTTTTTTCTAAATTTCTCATTAATTTAATAACAAAAAGTCCAGCATGACTCATGTGTTTTAAAAATCTAATAAAATGCATCATTAACACTATCCTACTAATAAGACGTTTTGACACCATTTTGTAGTGATTGAACTACAAAATTTTAAACCAACCCCTTTCTTCCCGTTGTTGTTTTAAGAGAAGACTAAGGAAAAAATCTTAAAAACGCAATAGTGTTTCAAAAAAACCACATCATAATGCAGCAGACATGCAGGGTACTGGGGACGGGTCAGAAGCGTTTAAGGGTGGAAGGTGTATGGTGCTGCGTACACCAATCCACTTACCAAGCTTGGAGCTTGTAACAAACCCTGCCAGATCTTTATCCTTTGAGACTTTCATGTTGCAGTGGACTTTCACAGGCGTTTGTCATGATGAGGAGCATGAAAATAAGTAAAGAGTAAAATACGTGGACAAAAACACATTCTCCCAATTTATAATTTTAAATCTCTCATTTCTTTTACCTCTTATTGGCGTTGGCGACATTTACTATCAATAAGATAAACGTATTTACATCTTTATTCATTGATTTTTAAAGCATATAAGTAATGCTGGTCTTCATGTTATAACACGTTGGCTCGGACTTTAGAGCTTTGCCGTAGATACGACACAGGTCATGGGTGCAAATCCCGCCCAATGCCGGTTGGTTTTTTTTTTCTAAATTTCTCATTAATTTAATAACAAAAAGTCCAGCATGACTCATGTGTTTTAAAAATCTAATAAAATGCATCATTAACACTATCCTACTAATAAGACGTTTTGACACCATTTTGTAGTGATTTAACTACAAAATTTTAAACCAACCCCTTTCTTCCGTTGTTGTTTTAAGAGACGACTAAGGAAAAATCTTAAAAACATAATAAATACGAATACATATAAAACATAGAATTGAAATGTAACTCCGAAAAGCAATTAAAAAAGAAACAAGAACAAAGTTAAATTATACATAACAGGTATTATTCAATTCAGACATAACAGGTATTATTCAATTCAGACATAACAGGTATTATTCAATTCAGACATAACAGGTATTATTCAATTCAGACATAACAGGTATTATTCAATTCAGACATAACAGGTATTATTCAATTCAGACATAACAGGTATTATTCAATTCAGACATAACAGGTATTATTCAATTCAGACATAACAGGTATTATTCAATTCAGACATAACAGGTATTATTCAATTCAGACATAACAGGTATTATTCAATTCAGACATAACAGGTATTATTCAATTCAGACATAACAGGTATTATTCAATTCAGACATAACAGGTATTATTCAATTCAGACATAACAGGTATTATTCAATTCAGACATAACAGGTATTATTCAATTCAGACATAACAGGTATTAATTTTAACTTTAAATTATAGACTTAACATTGAAGCATTAATGAATAATATGGAGGTTTGACATTTTATCCACCTGATGTTAATTTGCACAATGCGGGATTTTTGCATGATGATTTGCATGTCTTGCCTGATCCAAGGAGAACTATCGAGCTATCCTCTCACCTACTTACGCGTACACTACTTCTACATAATGCACCGTCAACACTACACTCACTCTTCTTCTCTTCTGACCAAGTAACATATTATATAACACAGGGAATTATTTTTGCTGTAATAAATAACATGCAACTATGTTGCAATCAAATAATTAACATCATAGTACTCTAAACTTCATAAGCCAGAATTATGTAAAATAAAGATTTAACTTAATCTTTTCTAACAAAAAAAATATTTATTTTCATGCAAAGACCCTGGCGGGGTAGCCAGAGAGAACATATTGCCAAGTGTTACAAATCCTTACACACTTCTTCTTTGGCTTCTTGCACATTCATTATTTTCTTCACTCAAGTACGTCTAGAGTCTTCGAGTACTCTAGACCCTCTCCTCTTCGAGCAATTTGCTCACATGGTTTCGAAAGTTAGTCTCGGCATACTCGACGCCTTTTAATATTAACTTCCACGTTATATTTTTTTCACCATTCGGTCTTCATTCATTCGCTCAACGTACCCAAACCATCAAAGCACGCTTTTAACAATTTTAATGATACAGTTATCATTCCAACAAAAAATCATTAACATAAAACAAGATTCAATGAGATCTTAAAAAAATAGAACCGCATTAAAAACACAAAAAGGAAAAAATAACTTACTTAGCTATTTATGTTATAAATAAAATATATAAATATCTTCACGCAATTCCCAATACAGGGGTAGAGTGAGCCCGTCGCCGTCTTTATGTCCAAGCCAACGATATAATTCGTACATAAGTTTTTAAAACACCCATTGGTACGAGCCTGTCAACTGGGGATGGAACTCGGGTCTCTGGACTCGTAATTCCGACCATCCAACCACACAGCTATCGTTTCTTTACGATACTCTAAACGATCTTACGATAATCTTAAACCTAATTCAGCTGGATTCGACGAAATATCTATTTAAATTTCATCAAAATTCCAATGTCTACATATCTATCGCAAGAATGAGTCTAGACTTACCTCACCCGGTCAGGCGGGAAAAGCATGATATCTTTAGCTGACTCTTTTATTAGAATAGCCTTTATATACCATTACACACCAAAAGCTTTAGCCGAAAATTGACATTTCGTATTCTTTTTAAAACCAATTAAATAAAACAAAAATACTTTATGTATATATTTATTACTGCAGCATTTACAATGTAGCATTTGTGTCAATTGACGACCTCCGTAGACGAGTGGCATACACATACAGGTTTTCAAGGTGTCGCCATCTTTGTGGTGTGTCTCAGGTTGGATTCTCGAACAATGGTCAATGTAGAAAACCACTTATTCTTCATTTTCGGTACCTACATGTTTCCGTTTCATACTTAACTCAGAATGATTATGAAATAAAAGCAATTTATTCCCTCTTTTTTTTTTTTTTTTTTTTTTTTTTTTTTTTCAAAGAATATTAGCAATTCTTAAAAAGAAATGCTAAATTAATATTTCAAGTGTTTAACCGCCCCAATTAAACTGCAGAGGTTATGTATTTGGTTTACGATTCGGATGCGCACCTGTTATGTGACATGAGGAAGCAAACAGAAGCATTGCGCCATCTATAAGTTTGAAAAGTAGTAGGTCATGTATAATTATAGGTGGGTACTAAGCAGGCTTAGAGAGCGAGAACTAGAAATCCATTAACGCCGAAAATAAGTATGAATAATTAAAACTTATAGCGAATTGAGGGTACTTTCGTTAATTAAATACGAATAATTAATCACTCAACGTTCTGTTAATACAATAATAAGTTACTTTCAGTTAAGTTATGTTGTACCAACTTTGATAATAATTTAATAACAAAGTCCAGCATGACTTGTAGACCAGCATGTGTTGTAAAATCTAATAAAATGCATCATTAACACTATCCTACTAATAAGACGTTTTGACACCATTTTGTAGTGATTTAACTACAAAATTTTAAACCAACCCTTTCTTCCGTTGTTGTTTTAAGAGACGACTAAGGAAAAATCTTAAAAACGCAATAGTGTTTCAAAAAAACCACATCATAATGCAGCAGACATGCAGGGTGACTGGGGACGGGTCAGAAGCGTTTAAGGGTGGAAGGTGTATGGTGCTGCGAACACCAATCCACTTACCAAGCTTGGCGATTGTAACAAACCCTGCCAGATCTTTATCCTTTGAGACTTTCATGTTGCAGTGGACTTTCACAGGCGTTTGTCATGATGAGGAGCATGAAAATAAGTAAAGAGTAAAATACGTGGGCAAAAACACATTCTCCCAATTTATAATTTTCGTAGCAAATTTTTCGTAGTTAGATAAAAAAATCTGTCACGATAGCCGAGTGATTGGGTGGTCAGAATTTCGAGTCAAGAGACCCGAGTTCGATCCCTAGGAGGCAGGCTCGTACCAATGGGTTTTTCAAAAACTTATGTAAGAATTATATCGTTGGCTTGGACATAAAGATGGCGACGGGCTCACGAAAATATCTCCGGTGGAAGATGGGTCGAAGGGACTTAATTGTTTAGATTAGACCTCTGTCTACCCCTGTATTGGGAATTGGGAGAAGGATAAAAAAATCCAACCTTTCTATTTTAACGAATTGCATGAATGCCACAATAATCACGAGAGCAAACAATCAAGCACCGTTTGAACATTAAATTTCCGAATACAAATTGGGTCGCTCGATACGTCGCTCGCAACGCTAACAAGAAAACTTTATTCACGGATTCAAATGTATTACCTTTGCACCAGTGAACTCGGCTCCCATTCATTCATCAAGTTTGTTATACTGATATAAAGAGAAGTTGTAGTCTGGCCTTTGACGGTTGTTTCTGTATAGCTAATTTCAAATGTTCATCGTAATTTCAAAAGCTTTTAGAAAGAAGGAAAAGATGTTTATTTTAGGACATGAAACGTAAAACTTGTACTTAAAAACATAATAAATACGAATACATATAAAACATTGAATTGAAATGTAACTCCGAAAAGCTATTAAAAAAAAAAGAAACAAGAACAAAGTTAAATTATACATAACAGGTATTATTCAATTCAGACATAACAGGTATTAATTTTAACTTTAAATTATAGACTTAACATTGAAGCATTAATGAATAATATGGAGGTTTGACATTTTATCCACCTGATGTTAATTTGCACAATGCGGGATTTTTGCATGATGATTTGCATGTCTTGCCTGATCCAAGGAGAACTATCGAGCTATCCTCTCACCTACTTACGCGTACACTACTTCTACATAATGCACCGTCAACACTACACTCACTCTTCTTCTCTTCTGACCAAGTAACATATTATATAACACAGGAATTATTTTGCTGTAATAAATAACATGCAACTATGTTGCAATCAAATAATTAACATCATAGTACTCTAAACTTCATAAGCCAGAATTATGTAAAATAAAGATTTAACTTAATCTTTTCCAACAAAAAAAATATTTATTTTCATGCAAAGACCCTGGCGGGGTAGCCAGAGAGAACATATTGCCAAGTGTTACAAATCCTTACACACTTCTTCTTTGGCTTCTTGCACATTCATTATTTTCTTCACTCAAGTACGTCTAGAGTCTTCGAGTACTCTAGACCCTCTCCTCTTCGAGCAATTTGCTCACATGGTTTCGAAAGTTAGTCTCGGCCTACTCGACGCCTTTTAATATTAACTTCCACGTTATATTTTTTTCACCATTCGGTCTTCATTCATTCGCTCAACGTACCCAAACCATCAAAGCACGCTTTTAACAATTTTAATGATACAGTTATCATTCCAACAAAAAATCATTAACATAAAACAAGATTCAATGAGATCTTAAAAAAATAGAACCGCATTAAAAACACAAAAACGAAAAAATAACTTACTTAGCTATTTATGTTATAAATAAAATATATAAATATCTTCACGCAATTCCCAATACAGGGGTCGAGTCTAGACAATTAAGTCCCTTCGACCCACCTTCTACCGAAGATATTTTCGGGACAACGTTACAGGTGGTGAGTCCGTCGCCGTATAAATTATAAATTTATTAATGCACATTTTACACAATAGGCAGTTACAATTATATATCAGGTCGTGAAAATGTAAGACAGCTGTAAATGGAGAAAAAGTCCTACAGATGGTAAATGGCTACTATGAATTCAAACAATTTCAAAAGAAGAATAGAGATACCTTAGCATGCCTGGAGTATAATAAATATTTCTAGGGCCGTAATTTTACTACTTACTTTCCACAATTTTTTTTTTTTTGCTATACAATTAAATGTGCGTCACGCAGAGTCCCCACCTTCTTTACACGATGCAGAAACATTTTATAAATTTTGCGGTGTTTCCAGATGTTTCTCACTCAGAATTATACATAAGTTAATCTTTCACAAAAATTACAGAAAATAAACAGAAATTTAATAATTAATTATATTTATTAAATTTCAGTTTAAAAAATCATCGAAATTTTCACTAAATCGTGTGAAATAAATGAATAAATGTCGTCACTCATTTTCCCAATACTAAAGAAAGAGGTCTGAACAATTAAGTCCTTTCGACACACCTTTTACCGTAGCTTGTTACAATATGACGGGTGGTGAGCTATCCTTTACCATAGTGTCCAAGCCAACGATATAATTCGTACATAAGTTTTGAAACACCCATTGGTACGAGCCTACCATCTGGGATCGAACTCGTGTCTCTTGACTCGAGATTCCGACCACTCAACCACTCGGCTATCGTTTCTTTACGATACTCTGAACGATCTTACGATAATCTTAAACCTAACACAGCTGGATTCGACGAAATATCTATTTAAATTTAACCAAAATTCTAATGTCTACATATCTATCGCAAGAATGAGTTTAGACTTACCTCACCCAGTCAGGCAGGAAAAGCATGATATCTTTAGCTGACTCTTTTATTAGAATAGCCTTTATATACCATTACACACCAAAAGCTTTAGCCGAAAATTGACATTTCGTATTCTTTTAAAACCAATTAAATAAAACAAAAATACTTTATGTATATATTTATTACTGCAGCATTTACAATGTAGCATTTGTGTCAATTGACGACCTCCGTAGACAGTGGCATACACATACAGGTTTTCAAGGTGTCGCCATCTTTGTGGTGTGTCTCAGGTTGGATTCTCGAACAATGGTCAATGTAGAAAACCACTTATTCTTCATTTTCGGTACCTACATGTTTCCGTTTCATACTTAACTCAGAATGATTATGAAAATAAAAGCAATTTATTCCCTCTTTTTTTCAAAGAATATTAGCAATTTTAAAAAGAAATGCTAATTAATATTTCAAGTGTTTAACCGCCCCAATTAAACTGCAGAGGTTATGTATTTGGTTTACGATTCGGATGCGCACCTGTTATGTGACATGAGAAGCAAACAGAAGCATTGCGCCATCTATAAGTTTTGAAAAGTAGTAGGTCATGTATAATTATAGGTGGGTACTAAGCGAGCTTAGAGAGCGAGAACTAGAGAAATCCCATTAACGCCGAAAATAAGTATGAATAATTAAAACTTATAACGAATTGAGGGTACTTTCGTTAATTAGAAATACGAATAATTAATCACTCAACGTTCAGTTAATACAATAATAAGTTACTTTCGGTTAAGTTATGTTGTACCAACTTTGATAATAATTTTAATATTTAATCAGTTATAATTAGTCCGTAATTAATTCAATATGTATTAAAATGATCAACACGGTTCAGCCAAAACGATAATCTTATAATAAATTAATTAATTAAACTTAAAATTAAAAACCCATTGGTACGAGCCTACCATCTGGGGATCGAACTCGTGTCTCTTGACTCGAGATTCCGACCACTCAACCACTCGGCTATCGTTTCTTTACGATACTCTAAACGATCTTACGATAATCTTAAACCTAACACAGCTGGATTCGACGAAATATCTATTTAAATTTAACCAAAATTCTAATGTCTACATATCTATCGCAAGAATGAGTTTAGACTTACCTCACCCAGTCAGGCAGGAAAAGCATGATATCTTTAGCTGACTCTTTTATTAGAATAGCCTTTATATACCATTACACACCAAAAGCTTTAGCCGAAAATTGACATTTCGTATTCTTTTTAAAACCAATTAAATAAAACAAAAATACTTTATGTATATATTTATTACTGCAGCATTTACAATGTAGCATTTGTGTCAATTTGACGACCTCCGTAGACGAGTGGCATACACATACAGGTTTTCAAGGTGTCGCCATCTTTGTGGTGTGTCTCAGGTTGGATTCTCGAACAATGGTCAATGTAGAAAACCACTTATTCTTCATTTTCGGTACCTACATGTTTCCGTTTCATACTTAACTCAGAATGATTATGAAATAAAAGCAATTTATTCCCTCTTTTTTTCAAAGAATATTAGCAATTCTTAAAAAGAAATGCTAATTAATATTTCAAGTGTTTAACCGCCCCAATTAAACTGCAGAGGTTATGTATTTGGTTTACGATTCGGATGCGCACCTGTTATGTGACATGAGAAGCAAACAGAAGCATTGCGCCATCTATAAGTTTTGAAAAGTAGTAGGTCATGTATAATTATAGGTGGGTACTAAGCGAGCTTAGAGAGCGAGAACTAGAGAAATCCCATTAACGCCGAAAATAAGTATGAATAATTAAAACTTATAACGAATTGAGGGTACTTTCGTTAATTAGAAATACGAATAATTAATCACTCAACGTTCTGTTAATACAATAATAAGTTACTTTCGGTTAAGTTATGTTGTACCAACTTTGATAATAATTTTAATATTTAATCAGTTATAATTAGTCCGTAATTAATTCAATATGTATTAAAATGATCAACACGGTTCAGCCAAAACGATAATCTTATAATAAATTAATTAATTAAAACTTAAAATTAAAACCCATTGGTACGAGCCTGTCAACTGGGGATGGAACTCGGGTCTCTGGACTCGTAATTCCGACCATCCAACCACACAGCTATCGTTTCTTTACGATACTCTAAACGATCTTACGATAATCTTAAACCTAATTCAGCTGGATTCGACGAAATATCTATTTAAATTTCATCAAAATTCCAATGTCTACATATCTATCGCAAGAATGAGTCTAGACTTACCTCACCCGGTCAGGCGGGAAAAGCATGATATCTTTAGCTGACTCTTTTATTAGAATAGCCTTTATATACCATTACACACCAAAAGCTTTAGCCGAAAATTGACATTTCGTATTCTTTTTAAAACCAATTAAATAAAACAAAAAATACTTTATGTATATATTTATTACTGCAGCATTTACAATGTAGCATTTGTGTCAATTTGACGACCTCCGTAGACGAGTGGCATACACATACAGGTTTTCAAGGTGTCGCCATCTTTGTGGTGTGTCTCAGGTTGGATTCTCGAACAATGGTCAATGTAGACAACCACTTATTCTTCATTTTCGGTACCTACATGTTTCCGTTTCATACTTAACTCAGAATGATTATGAAATAAAAAGCAATTTATTCCCTCTTTTTTTTTTCAAAGAATACTAGCAATTCTTAAAAAGAAATGCTAAATTAATATTTCTAGTGTTTAACCGCCCCAATTAAACTGCAGAGGTTATGTATTTGGTTTACGATTCGGATGCGCACCTGTTATGTGACATGAGAAGCAAACAGAAGCATTGCGCCATCTATAAGTTTGAAAAGTAGTAGGTCATGTATAATTATAGGTGGGTACTAAGCGAGCTTAGAGAGCGAGAACTAGAGAAATCCCATTAACGCCGAAAATAAGTATGAATAATTAAAACTTATAACGAATTGAGGGTACTTTCGTTAATTAGAAATACGAATAATTAATCACTCAACGTTCAGTTAATACAATAATAAGTTACTTTCGGTTAAGTTATGTTGTACCAACTTTGATAATAATTTTAATATTAAATCAGTTATAATTAGTCCGTAATTAATTCAATAAGTATTAAAATGATCAACACGGTTCAGCCAAAACGATAATCTTATAATAAATTAATTAATTAAACTTAAAATTAAAAACCCATTGGTACGAGCCTACCATCTGGGGATCGAACTCGTGTCTCTTGACTCGAGATTCCGACCACTCAACCACTCGGCTATCGTTTCTTTACGATACTCTGAACGATCTTACGATAATCTTAAGGTTTAAAATTTATAAAAGTCCTACGTGCAGCGATTAATCTTACTAAGATTAATCGCTGAACTGATGAGTGCCAGAAAGCACCAAACCAAAGGCCTAACAGATTAACATCAATAGCCCATACGCACATAGCATAATAAATTTATTAATGCACATTTTACACAATAGGCAGTTACAATTATATATCAGGTCGTGAAAATGTAAGACAGCTGGAAATGGAGAAAAGTCCTACAGATGGTAAATGGCTACTATGAATTCAAACAATTTCAAAGAAGAATAGAGATACCTTAGCATGCCTGGAGTATAATAAATATTTCTAGGGCCGTAATTTTACTACTTACTTTCCACAATTTTTTTTTTTTTGCTATACAATTAAATGTGCGTCACGCAGAGTCCCACCTTCTTTACGATGCTCTAAACGATCTTACGATAATCTTAAGGTTTAAAATTTATAAAAGTCCTACGTGCAGCGATTAATCTTACTAAGATTAATCGCTGAACTGATGAGTGCCAGAAAGCACCAAACCAAAGGCCTAACAGATTAACATCAATAGCCCATACGCACATAGCATAATAAATTTATTAAAAAATATATGATAAAAATATCTTCACGCAATTCCCAATACAGGGGTCGAGTCTAGACAATTAAGTCCCTTCGACCCACCTTCTACCGAAGATATTTTCGGGACAACGTTACAGGTGGTGGGTCCGTCGCCGTATAAATTATAAATTTATTAATGCACATTTTACACAATAGGCAGTTTCAATTATATATCAGGTCGTGAAAATGTAAGACAGCTGTAAATGGAGAAAAGTCCTACAGATGGTAAATGGCTACTATGAATTCAAACAATTTCAAAAGAATAATAGAGATACCTTAGCATGCCTGGAGTATAAGAAATATTTCTAGGGCCGTAATTTTAACTACTTACTTTCCACAATTTTTTTTTTTGCTATACAATTAAATGTGCGTCACGCCTTCTTTACACGATGCAGAAACATTTTATAAATTTTGCGGTGTTTCCAGATGTTTCTCACTCAGAATTATACATAAGTTAATCTTTCACAAAAATTACAGAAAATAAACAGAAATTTAATAATTAATTATATTTATTAAATTTCAGTTTAAAAAATCATCGAAATATTCACTAAATCGTGTGAAATAAATGAATAAATGTCGTCACTCATTTTCCCAATACTAAAAGAAAGAGGTCTAGACAATTAAGTCCTTTCGACACACCTTTTACCGTAGCTTGTTACAATATGACAGGTGGTGAGCCTATCGCTACCATAGTGTCCAAGCCAACGGTACAATATACATACAAAGTTAAATAGATTAATATTAATATTTCAACTAAAGATTACAGTTAGTTTATTTTTAATAATTATAGTTGGATATACATTCGAACATCCATCAGTCGAGTTCAAGTATTCATGTTCATCACACAAGTATTTCACCCTAGCGGGATTGGAACCTCCAACCTTTAGCTTCGAAGGCATGTCCACTGGAAGACGCTCTTAACTATCCCAATACCGGGGAACTTATTATTTATCAGTCGGCTACTAACAAAAAAAAATTCTATTTTGATCTTCATTGTGTTGTCTTATAAAGACTTAAGACGCTTGTGGAGCGCTCATTGCTAAATTTTGGTTAGAAAGAGTGGTGTTCAGAGGACTTCCAAATAGTGTAGGCAGAAGGTGAAATGATATTCTGTCTCTATAGCTAATCATTAAGTTTTTGGGAAATAATCTAGGTTATGCTTGTACATCATTATAAATTTTGCAAATTTAAATAGTATTTTAAGCAATTGATAACCTCATTCGATGAATGGCGCACGCACCAGTTTTTAAGGTGTCACCAGCTCTGAGGTCCAAGGCTCGATTTCCAGTCTGGATTGTATAGAAAAAAAGAGAAAACAAGTATGTATATACAAATGTAAAATGAAATACTTTTTTTATATTTTCTGGGTCTGGATGTTTGTAACACCTTCGTTGTTTTGATTCCATGACAATTGCTTAAACTTTGGTATCAGAGCAATGCATGTTATGTTTTCACTAACTAAGTATGTATTTTTAATTTATTTATTAAAAAAAGGATATATATTAGTTATCGTATTTTAAGATAATTTCACGCATCATTCCTGATTGACGGCTAGAAAAAACAGATTGCCATGTGTCGAGAATAGGTCACTACCTTGTAGGCTATTGGGGTAATGGGCGTTATATATACTATTTTATATATATTACAATTTTCCCCATCTTGAAGTAGGTCAATTACATTGCTAGGCTTCATCTGCAATTCCGAATGAACCCTTCATACTATTTGTATTCCATGTGCACAACTAGTCTAGATCCAAACAATAATATTTGCTTTTTGTTGTGTTATAAAAATATGATAGCCAGTGGTTGGGTGGTCGGAATTTCGAGTCAAGAGCCCCGAGTTCGATCCCCAGGTGGCAGGCTCGTACCAATGGGTTTTTTCTAAAACTTACGTAGAAATTATATCGATGTATTGGACATAAGGGACTTAATTGTCTAGACTAGACCTCTGTCTTCCCCTGCATTGGGGAATTACGTGAAGATATTTATTTATTGATTTATATATTTTTTGTTATGTATTTACATGAATTATTTTAGATATGCTATTCTTATCATACTCTGATAGAGAATAGTATAAGCAAACAGAGTGTTAAATTAGTAATTTCTAGTAGATATACATCTATCCAGTCTTTACGAGTACATTCTATTAAACGACCGTTCTGAAAATAGGCAGCCGCTCTTTTATCACATAGAACCATCTTGTCGTGACTCATCCTAGATTGTATTTGATTGTACGAGGCTACCACTTAAGAACCTTTCTTCTCCAATGGTTGTCAGTTCTGCGAGCTATACAGCCAGCACATTACCACTTCAAAATGCTGATCCTTACAGTTATATCAGACAAACACTTCTTTATATACAAATGTAAAATGAAATACTTTTTATATTTTCTGGGTCTGGATGTTTGTAACACCTTCGTTGTTTTGATTCCATGACAATTGCTTAAACTTTGGTATCAGAGCAATGCATGTTATGTTTTCACTAACTAAGTATGTATTTTAATTTATTTATTAAAAAAGGATATTTATTAGTTATCGTATTTTAAGATAATTTCACGCATCATTCCTGATTGACGGCTAGAAAAACAGATTGCCATGTGTCGAGAATAGGTCACTACCTTGTAGGCTATTGGGGTAATGGGCGTTATATATACTATTTTATATATATTACAATTTTCCCTTCTTGAAGTAGGTCAATTACATTGCTAGGCTTCATCTGCAATTCCGAATGAACCCTTCATACTATTTGTATTCCATGTGCACAACTAGTCTAGATCCAAACAATAATATTTGCTTTTTGTTGTGTTATAAAAATATGATAGCCAGTGGTTGGGTGGTCGGAATTTCGAGTCAAGAGCCCCGAGTTCGATCCCCAGGTGGCAGGCTTGTACCAATGGGTTTTTTCTAAAACTTACGTAGGAATTATATCGATGTATTGGACATAAGGGACTTAATTGTCTAGACTAGACCTCTGTCTTCCCCTGCATTGGGGAATTACGTGAAGATATTTATTTATTGATTTATATATTTTTTGTTATGTATTTACATGAATTATTTTAGATATGCTATTCTTATCATACTCTGATAGAGAATAGTATAAGCAAACAGAGTGTTAAATTAGTAATTTCTAGTAGATATACATCTATCCAGTCTTTACGAGTACATTCTATTAAACGACCGTTCTGAAAATAGGCAGCCGCTCTTTTATCACATAGAACCATCTTGTCGTGACTCATCCTAGATTGTATTTGATTGTACGAGGCTACCACTTAAGAACCTTTCTTCTCCAATGGTTGTCAGTTCTGCGAGCTATACAGCCAGCACATTACCACTTCAAAATGCTGATCCTTACAGTTATATCAGACAAACACTTCTTTCCCAATAACAAATCTCAAAACTAAAATTAAGTTTTTTGTTTTATTTTATTAACTTATTTACGATTTATATCGTTCACAAAAAAACGGCGACGGGCTCCCCACCTATCACGTTGTCCCAAAAAATGTCTTTTATCTATTTCTATCTACCCAAGTATTGGGAATGACGTTACGATATTTCTTATGTAAATATTATAAAGCAAAGTCTTGGCTATAGCGTTAGCTGTTTAACAGATTTTCTGCCTTTTTCTGTTCTCATTTAAAAAATATTACATTTTAATACATCGATATTACAGTATTGCGTAAAATATTATAGTACGCATACTGTCGCACATATGGTATGATAGACGAATACTAAGACACAAATGTTGCGTTGAGGGATTATAAGCTTACATGAACTTGGCACGCGTCCAAAGCGCTAATAAATTGACAATGGCATTAGAGCTCAAACTTTAAAATGACGTATACATACTCGTACTCAGACAGTTTTTAAATAATAATCCACTTCTATCATTAGCTAAGTTGGTAGTAATCCTGTCTTCGAAGATAAGCGTTGTGAATTCGAATCCCGCTCGGAGCAAACATTTGTATAATGAATATCAATGTATTAAAAAATGTCAAGGAATTGACTACATAAATGAAAATTTATCTATGAAATATACATCGTAGTGTATTATATAGTATATTATACCGTTAGCTTGGGCACTAAGGTGACGACAGGCTCGCCACTGGTCACATTAACCATTATTTATATAATATGCTCCACTAAAAAGTGAGTCGAAAAGGTTATTGTTTAGACCTCTGTCTAACTGAGTATTAGAAAAATGCGTAATAAAGTAAAATAAATATCTTCACGCCATTCCCAATACTGGGGTACAGAGAGGTCTTAACAATTAAGTCGTTTCGACTCACCTTCCACAGAAAATATTTTTGGGGCAAACGTGACCGGTGGTGAGCCCGTCGCAGTCTCATTGACGCATTTTATAAATATATATACATTTGCTATTCAAAGAAATAATAAAGAGAATAAAGTGCGAAAGTAAGCAATAAAAATACTGTTGAAGGCTTTTTAAGTCAATTACTCGAAAAAGAAAATAAAGTCTACTTGGATATGGGATCGTTGGTAAATAATCAACTCATATCTGATAAAAAAAACTGCTCAAATATAAACATAGAAGCTAGAAAGTAAAATTTTGTTTTCTTTATTTTAAGGGGTTTCATCAAGTAGATCATTATTTACCATCCCCATGGTTACAAATCACAATATACATACCATGATAAACTAAAGAAAAATTATCTACTTTTTAGAAATAAAATTATATTTTTTTCGCCATTTCCGATAGTGGAATAGCCTAGATTCTGTTGTAAAATACAACATTATTTTTCTTTTTTAAGTCTATTAGAAAGAAAAATGAATTCGATACCTATACAGCCTACTTGTGTTACTTTACAAGTTGTAAGTCCACTTTGTAAGTTACAACTTAAGTTTAAATAGAGGTAAATTTAAAATTGCAATAATCAATTTCAGTTATTTAAGCATATTCCAAGAATATTTAAGCATATTCCCAATACAAGGGTAGACAGAGGTCTAAACAATGAAGTTCTTTATATTTGTGTGGAGAAGTAACTTCCATGGGTTATCTGGTTGTGAAAATTATTTAAGCAATTGGCATATAATTTAAAGTATGTCTTAAGTGCTGTGTACTTTCAATTATATGTAGCGTCAATTTAAACTGATTAATAGTTTGTAAAATAAGTTACGTGGACAAAACCGCTAGAAATCTTATCTTAAATGTTTTTATGATCCTTCTAAAATTTTAATAAAGATTAAATATGAAACAAATACAAAACACTTTTGAAAACAGATGCATCGGCAAACATACACATTTCAACTCAATTTTAGTTAGAAAAATCAATTTTAGTAGAGAAAAAAATAATGAATTAGGAAGAGGTACGAGATGAATAACAACAAAGATGAAATCATCAGATTCTTATTTCCGAAAAGAATGCTTTAATAAAATGAGATAAAACTGATTACATTCTAACATATTTCTAAATACAGAAATTCCGCCAATATTTAGGTCAAGTGCTATTTATTAATTTACGCAGTGCATTTCGATTGATTTTCATTTGAATTGATATTTAACAAAACGTATGACGTTTATATGTGTAAAGTAAAGCGTAAAGCTGAAACAAAGGAAGATAGCATTTCGATTTTCGTTTATTTTTGATATTTTTGTTTTATTCCAGCAGCAGTACACTACGATTTAATTGTTCTTTATTACATCTTATTTTGAAGACTTTTCAACCATTAGGAAACATAAACAATAAAAAGTGGGTAATGTAAAAGCTTTTAGTTTCTTAACGTCGAAGTAAATTTATTCTTTGTGTTATTGTAAATAATTTGTTAAAACGTTTTCATAAAAAGTAATTTTTAGTCTTCGGAGTTCAATTGAGACATTCTCGAAATTTTTTGATCAATTGTCATAGAGTTAAAATCACCCCGTGGGAAATTAAATACCTTTTTCTTATGGGGCCATTTTCTGTGTGTGTGAATCAGAGGCGACTAAGAGACGTTCGAGATCAGTATGGCGAAAAACATATAATACATACTGCAGACAAATAAGCTGAGTTGAAATCTCAAAAGCAGTAGACTTAAAGTATTAGCTTACTGAAGCATACTTAAAGTGTAAGCATGTTTCAGTAAGGCTTGATCCCTGACTACGCCGGTATCGGCAATACGGTTGTAGGCTAGTTCTTTTTTAAATTCTAATTGTAAATATAATATAATAATATTTTAAGATTAAGGAATTATTTGTCACTAAAAACGAGCATGGTGATTGATTTATATTAATTTTGGGACCTTAAAGAAAAGAGCCTTTCTCAAAGGCCGGCAACGCATCTGCTATTCCTACAGTATTGCAGGTGTTCATGGGCGGCGGTAATCACTTACCATCACGTCAGCCACCAACTCGTTGACCTTTAAAAAATATTTATAAAAATATACATATTACAATAATTTTTATTCATCAAAATTCATCACATAGTTATAGAAACATAAACAAGTGTTTCCATACCTAGAGTACTCTGTGCTGGGGGCTGCGCTAGATAAGTTGCGCACAAACATGACGCACAACGTATAAAAGCTTATAGCCTGGGCTAATGTGTGAAAATTTATTATTAAGCAGTAAACTATAAAATTATGTATGTAATCATTATTTTTACAATGATTATATAAGACAATTCATAGTTATTAATATTCTAAGTATCATTAAAGTTGTTATGAAAATTTAATGTATATATACTTCACTAGAAATCTTCAGCAGCTTTATTCCTTATTAGAAAGAAATTCGTAATCGCACAGTGCTTGTTTTTTTTTAGACTTGAGGCACTCCATATTATTTATTTAGCTGAGTACTGTGTGCAAACTTAAACAAAACAAAAGCATCTGAGTAAAAACCAACTTATCTTAAACATCACTTCATCTATCAAATGAAAATCTTTTGGGAGCTTTAAATTATTATATATAGTTGAAGAATTAATAAAAGTAGCCTTAACACTTAATACATCAAGTTAAGATTTGTTTATCTGTATTCTATTTAATTAAAGAGCGGCTCGAGTCGTCGACTACCATGTTCTATCTGATCAGCTAGATCCCCTAGCTTTGCGAAGAGATGTTGCATCGGACGGAGATCGTTGTATACCATTGTCATACAACATATTGTAGCTTACAGAAAAAATATGAAAAGGTGCTTATAAAAGTTTGCGTTCAAAATCCTAATGAAAGCTCGATGTCGTAGAGATCGACATTTAATCGTAAATGTTTTTTCCCTATTTGTGTCATCGATATTTATATCAAAGATCGTAGTTCCTCCAACAAATCAAAATCCCTTCAGCTTGTCAAACATGTTTCAGTGCATTTTGCAGATAAAAAAAATTCTACATGCTAATCCAGGTTATAAACTACCTGTGTTCCAAATTCGTTCGACGTTCAGGTTTATAAAACATAAACCTGAAGATGAAAATTTCACATTTATAATATTAAAATGAAATCGAATCCGGTGAAATGTAAGTCTAAAACAGTAAAAATAATCCTAACCACCTAGTTTCGAGAAAGCGTGAAGATGTATTATTATTACTATTATTATTACCTTATTATTTCTTCTTCCGTTTAAAATATTTTTCTGTGCTTGTAATTCGGAGCGGTTCCCAAATCAGTCGCTGGATGTCAACTGGGATGGATGTCAGCTGGATGTCAGCTGTACAATCACCCATCTTCCTAACCACCATGGTTTGCGTGTGGAGCACCCGGAGCAATCCGTAGTCCACGTAGGAATGAATGTAGATGTGCGTTCCCTCCCAAGACGGTGAAGGACTGGCACCGAAGGCGGAGCATGTTTTGGTTTCAAAGTGAACAACGTCAGCCGGAAATGAACAATGAAAAAAGGGTTTCTTTTTGATTTACTACAATTCATATGTAGTAAATAAAAGAACAAATTTGATAATACGTCAAAAACACCGCCCATTATAAATATTAATAGATAATTATTTTTGTATTATCTCTTCCAAGTTAGAGCTATTTTGAAATAGTTCGTTTCAAATTTAAATGAAAGTGGTCCACGTAGATAGTTCAAGGGCTGTACTAAAAATTGCTCTTCCAAAACTATTTATCAGCAGATTAAGACTTGTTCTTCTTCTTTATTTTGTTATTAACTCTGACATGTCAACTACTGTTATTAACGATCCTATAGCTCAATTGGTGGTGACTGTATCTCTAAAGCTAAGGGTTGTGGTTTCGAGTCCTGCCAGTGAGAGACATTTGTGTAATGAACCTCTTGTTGAAATCAATGTCTGTACTCGGGTCATAGATGTTTATTACTACTTATTTTACTTATTTCATTTTACATACTAGAGGGATATTAAATTTGTAGCACGATAAGAACGCCAGTTCTTAAGATAAGTTTGCGATTTAGCAAACCAGACATATTCAAGGACTTAAAACACTCTTGTAGGTAGTTTCCAGCATTTTCATAGTAGACAACGATATCAAGTCACGATAGCCGAGTCGTTGGGTGGTCAGAATTACGAGTCAAGAGACCCGAGTTCGATCCCCAGGTGGCAGGCTCCTACCAATGGGTTTTTCAAAAACTTATGTAGGAATTATATCGCTGGCTTGAACATAAAGACGGCGACGGGCTCGCCACCTGTCACGTTGTCCCAAAAATATCTTCGGTAGAAGGTGGGACTTAATTGTCTACCTCTGTCTGCCCCTGTATTTGGAATTGCGTGGAGATATTTTTTACAACGATATCAATTGACTTATAATACTTTATGTTTCCTGGACCTTTTTGTATTATAAAATAATTTAGGTCATTCATACCATCGTTTTTAGGTTAAACCCCAACCGTTACTCTTATGAAGAAATATCATAGATATAATTGTAAAGATTCTATAAAACACAAAAAGATCATATTATTTGGCTTAATTTAAGAGTAACGGCCCAACCGTTTAACCTAAAGACGATGGTATGAATGACCTAATCATTCATACCATCGTTTTTAGGTTAAACCCAAACCGTTACTCTTAAATTAAGCCAAATAATATGATCTTTTTGTGTTTTATAGAATCTTTACAATTATATCTATGATATTTCTTCAAAGTGTAGACTTCCCATTATACCCATTTAGATTCAATTATTTAAAAGGATTGTTTTGTAGAAAAAGAAAATATCCATTACAACAAAAAAATCGCCGGCGTGCATCTCTTTAGTTTTCCGACTCGGTACGCTTAATTTTATTTAATCAGCGATATCATGTAAACTATTCGTTCAAATGTAACAAAAATTATCTTCACGCCATTCCCAATACTGGGATTGACAGAGATCTAGACAATTAAGTCCTTTCGACCCACCCTTCACTGAATACATATTTTTAGGACAACGTGACAAGTGGTGAGCCCATCACCGACTTTATTTCCAAGCCAACGATATAAATCTTAATTTTTTTTTAAAACCCCTTGGTACTAGCCTCGGGGATCGAACTCGGGGTTTTCTACTCGTATTCGAATCACCCACCTTCTCGGCTATCGTGGCTTTTCAAATACAAAGTATCTGATACTTTGAATCTACATTACATAACTAAGGTAAATAACGTACTTATTTGAATAAAGATTGATAATAAATAGAAAAAATAATTATTTTAAATCGTGTAGTATTTTTATTTAATAATTTTAAATATACAATTGCGAATAAATATGCAGTGTAGACTTTAAGACAGACAATTCAACAAAGTTTCTTTCTATAATCCCTACTAATATTATAAATATGAATGTAAGTTTGTTTGTTACGCTTTCACGCCAAGCTACTCAACCGATCATCATGAAACTTTGTACACTTATTCTTGAAGGTATTAGAAGTAAGATAGGGTACTTTTTATTTTAAAAAAATATTTTTTACGAAAAATAAAAAATTTTTGGTCAAAAATATTTGCTGATGTTATAAGTAGTAACTTATGATACTTTTTTAGAATTTACCATTTTAGAAAAAAATATTAGAATTGAAGAGAAGCCGCGTGGGGCAGCTCGTATTACTATAAATAACCGTAGCGTAATCAAACTTAGCACCTTAAAACGTCACGATAGCCGAGTGGTTGGGTGGTCGGAATTTCGAGTCAATAGACCCGAGTTCGATCCCCAGTTGGTAGGCTCGTACCAATGGGTTTTTCAAAAACTTATGTACGAATATCGTTGGCTTGGACATAAAGACGGCGACGGGCTCACCACCTGTCACGTTGTCCCGAAAATATCTTCGGTGGAAGGTGGGTCGAAGGGACTTGATTGTCTAGACTCGACCTCTGTCTACCCCTGTATTGGGAATTGCGTGAAGATATTTTTTATTTTTACCTTAAAACGTATTGCATTATATAGATTACGTTTTTTTATATAAGATCCTTTTATTGTAGGTAACGTATATGAAAATGTTTCGTCATGGAGGCACTGAAACGGCTCAGACATTTGCGAAACAATACAAAGCCAAATAAATCCAGCAAGCGGCGTTGAATAATTAAAAGCGGTTAGTGTAGAATTTACCTCGAAATATACCGTCGTTAGGAGGTATAGTGATGTTACAATGAATGTCTAGTCTTTGTGACGATTAGTTCTCCATTTGTTAACCTTTTTTTACAAAAATTATTTACAGATAAACCACTTTTGGTGTATACACTTTTTCGACATAAACGGAGAAAACGTATAGCGATTTTCTCTGTTTTACCCACCTCTATACGACCTTTTAAGGCCTCAGTAGAGCAGGTTGCTATAAGCATCTCGAGGTTGGTAGCGAACGCAACCTCTCCATCTTCTTCCTGACTATGCGTACAGGAATATGTCAAAGTTTACTTCCTTCCCCTAAATACACCCCCGGAATGTCGAGGAAAGTGAGTACTTCAATCAAATCTTCATGTACATATGAGTATTAATGTAGGTAAATACATATCTACGTACCTTTGCTTGGACTTTAAGTATACCGAAGAGCTCACCACTTGTGACGTTATCCCAAATAAACTTCAGTGAAAGGGTCTAAATGACTTAATTTTACCCTACCTCAGTAATGGAGGATGATGTATGAAGTGTACTTCAGCGAACATGCCGTCCAGCGTCTAATATACAGCCTCGGAGGAGAGGTGGAGCATCCACCTCCCTCCCCCCCCCCCCCACTTCTACCGGTGCAGTACGGCCCCTGCCAAAGTCACGACTGTTTAAGGATCAGGGAAATGTATATAACCACCACATTTAATACAACGCTTAGATAATTAATATGGTCTTCGTTATCACATCACTAGTAGGAATACTGCTGAATAATAAATACTATACTACTATCTGAGATTGCAACGTTTAGAAATTCCTGGCTACCATAAAACAAATTTAAATTTTAAAGTCGAAACGAGCTTGGAATTTCAGTTTTGGAGATTTAGCAATTATACTTATATTGGATTAGGATTGGATTGGGGCATTTGATAATAAATTTGTTAGGATTGGATTTGGGCACTTGTAAATAAAGTTGCCAATGCAGAATCTGCAATCAATTTTAATTCAACTGCAAATCAACTACATTCAAAAAAGATTTATTTCCACCACAGAAGTAGTCTCTTAGTAGTAGATGTAAGAAAACAAAGAGACAAAGAAACTTTATTAGTTACATACTTATAAAGCTTAGTGAGAACAAAAGTACCAGGAAAAATGCCTTTGCACAGCCTTTTAAAATTACTACAGTTTCAGTAAGCAAGAAATTAAAAATGAAAAATTATTTATAACAAAACATGCCTGACTACCATTGATGAAGAAAGGTTCCTGGTAAACACAATGTAGAACGACCCCATCAATACGGCCTGCACAACATTGACGCTCATGGTGTAAACATTGTAGTTGCGGCGTAAGAATATACCACGCCGTTTCTTCTTATGGGTGTCGAAAGAAGCAACTGTGGGAAAACCTTTCATTGAAAATTATTTGAGAGAACGTGACAGGTGGTGAACCCATCGCCGTCTTTGCGTCCAACCGAACGGTACAATAAAACTTACATAGATTACATAACTCATGAAATGAACATCGAAATAGAACTCGAGTACAAACATTCACATTCATCACATAAACGTTTGTCCCTAGCGGTATTCGAACCCGCAACCCTTATCTTCGCAGACAGAGCCACAACTTACTAGGCCATCGGATCGACTACGCCTTTTATGAGTATATCAATACCACTCAATAGAGAGGAATATAATGATTATGCTCAGTCAAGTAATCTAGGCCACAGAACATGTAAATAAACATGAAATAACAATAACATACTAATACTAATATAAAAATATTACTCGTTACAAACGTAAATAAATAATCATTTCAATACATAACAAGGAGTTACTCTTACATACTTCCACACAATTTTAACAGTACTATAATCATGCTAGCACATTATCCCATTAAAAATACTTCACGCTCTTAACTTAACACACAAGAAAGCCTTTATTCCACTTTGAAGTATCGTGTTCCATTTTAAAATGTAGTAAACAAAGGCTTTAATGGAGTTTCATTCTCGCTGCGGCTAAAGTCGCAGTCGCTAGATTGATCACTCTACATCTAGACAGACGTTTATAAGAGTGTTTATAATTACATTAGCTTTCGCCCGCGGTCTCGCTCGCTTTCAAATTTAAAAACCATCTTGCATAGTATACTGATATATGAGACCATTCTCATATCTCTTTACTTTCTTGCATTTTCTTATCTTGCATTTTCCCAATACTGGGGAAGACAGAAGTCTAGACTAAACAGACACCTTGTAACCCACCTTTAACAGAAGCTTATTTAAGACAATGCGACAGGCGGTTTTAGAAATAACGGGTCTCTACTGTTCATAACCGTATTGAAAATGTACTATAAGTCACGATAGCCGAGTGGTTGGGTGGTCGGAATGTCAAGTCGAGAGACCCGAGTTCGATCCCCAGGTGGCAGTACCAATGAGTTTTTCAAAAACTTATGTACGAATTTCATCGTTGGCTTGGACAAAAAGGCGGCGACGGGCTCACCACCTGTCACATTGTCCCGAAAATATCTTCGGTGGAAGGTGGGTCAAAGGGACTTAATTGTCTAGACTTGACCTCTGTCTAGCCCTGTATTGGGAATTGCGTGAAGATATTTTTTTTATAATAAATATGAAAAAAAAGGTTTGCTACCGAATTATTTGCGACGTATCGCCCTCAAACAATCTCTGTGCATATTTCACGGATCAATTCGCTTTAACCACGATTCACTATCGCTGTTGATACAAGCGCTCGAGGTAACATAAGTTTGTTCAACGTTATTTGACACATTACTCTTGAAGCTCAGTCAAACATCTATTACTAATAAAAAACTATCTTTTTTTACGTAAACACAGAGAATACAGGAGGTTACAATTATCTGGTGTCTCCTTTTAAGCAAAAATAATGCATGTGCCAGGAGACATCGCTCTTCCCTATCATAGCGAAGTATACTATCTATATTTACCTTAATTATTAAGTAAACTTAGTTCAGGAAACAAAGAAAAAAATCTAATAGTGTGTGTCTAGTGTGTGTGTGTGTGTTTGTGTATGTGAGTGTGTGTGTGTGTGTGTGTGTGTGTGTGTGTGTGTGTGTGAGTGAGTGCATATATTAATAATTACTTCACATACTCCAAAAATTGCTCCGTTTATGATTTTCATACGTTAATAATTTTAGCCATTGTGTTAATACAATTTTGCAGTCACGATGGGATTTACATACATACATACATATTTTCACGCACAATCCCTGACGGGGTAGCCAGAGAGAACAGATCGCCAAGTGTCACGATCCCTACATACTTCTTTCGCTTCTTTCAGATTCATCATCTTCTTCATACATGCACGTCTAGGTATCCGAGTACTCTTGACCCTCCCCTCTTCGAGCAATTTGCTCACATGGTCTTCGAAAGTTAGTCTCGGTCTACCTCGACACCTTTTAATATTAACTTTCGAGCTATATATTTTCTTCACCATTCGGTCTTCACTCATTCGCTCAACGTGCCCAAACCATCGTAGCACGCCCTTATCCATTTTTGAGACAAGGTCATCTTTCAAACCCGCCATATTGCGAATCTCTTCGTTTCGCTTTCGGTCGGCCGCATGGTAAGGCCGCACATTTTACGAAGAGATCGCATCTCCACTGCATTCAACCTGCTTTTATGCTTCTTCTGGCATAACCAGGTTTCGCTGCCATATAACAAAGTCGGTACCAACACTGCGTTATGTATTGCAAGGCGTGCACTTTTCACAACGCCTTGCCTTTTGATTAACGCAGTCAGGGCACCATTGACTTTGTTCCCGGCAGCGACACACCTGTCCACATCTAAATCACATCTTCCATCCCAGCTAAACGCACTCCCCAAGTATACAATTTCATTCACCTGTTCTAGACATTCCTGATTTACCGTGTTTCCAGATGTTTCTTACTCAGAATTATACAAGTTAAACTTTCACAAAAATTTAATAATTAATTATATTTATTAATATTCAGTTTAAAAAATCATCGAAATTTTCACTAAATCGTGTGAAATAAATGAATAAATGTCGTCACTCATTTTCCCAATACTAAAAGAAAGAGGTCTAGACAATTAAGTCCTTTCGACACACCTTTTACCGTAGCTTGTTACAATATGACAGGTGGTGAGCCTATCGCTACTATAGTGTCCAAGCCAACGGTACAATATACTTACATAGATATATATTTAAATAGATTAGATAGAAAGATTACAGTTAGTTTATTTTTAATAATTATAGTTGGATATACATTCTTTTTCATTTATGTCATCGATATTTATATCAAAGATCGTAGTTCCTCCAACAAATCAAAATCCCTTCAGCTTGTCAAACATGTTTCAGTGCATTTTGCAGATAAAAAAAATTCTACATGCTAATCCAGGTCATAAACTACCTGTGTTCCAAATTTGTTCGACGTTCAGGTTTATAAAACATAAACCTGAAGATGAAAATTTCACATTTATAATATTAAAATAAAATCGAATCCGGTGAAATGTAAGTCTAAAACAGTAAAAATAATCCTAACCTTTGTCCACCTAGTTTCGAGAAAGCGTGAAGATGTATTATTATTACTATTATTATTACCTTATTATTTCTTCTTCCGTTTAAAATATTTTTCTGTGCTTGTAATTCGGAGCGGTTCCCAAATCAGTCGCTGGATGTCAACTGGATGTCAGCTGTACAATCACCCATCTTCCTAACCACCATGGCTTGCGTGTGGAGCACCCGGAGCAATCCGTAGTCCACGTAGGAATGAATGTAGATGTGCGTTCCCTCCCAAGACGGTGAAGGACTGGCACCGAAGGCGGAGCATGTTTTGGTTTCAAAGTGAACAACGTCAGCCGGAAATGAACAATGAAAAAAGGGTTTCTTTTTTATTTACTACAATTCATATGTAGTAAATAAAAGAAAAAGTCACGATAGCCGAGTTGTTGGGTGGTCGGAATTTCGAGTCGAGAGACCCGAGTTCGATCCCCAGGAGGCAGTACCAATGAGTTTTTCAAAAAACTTATGTACGAATTTCATCGTTGGCTTGGACATAAAGGCGGTGACGGGCTCACCACCTGTCACGTTGTCCCGAAAAATATCTTCGGTGGAAGGTGGGTCGAAGGTACTTAATTGTTAAGGAATTGCGTGAAGATATATATACATATGAATACAAACGCCTTGCCTTTTGATTAACGCAGTCAGGGCACCATTGACTTTGTTCCCGGCAGCGACACACCTGTCCACATCTAAATCACATCTTCCATCCCAGCTAAACGCACTCCCCAAGTATACAATTTCATTCACCTGTTCTAGACATTCCTGATTTACCGTGTTTCCAGATGTTTCTTACTCAGAATTATACAAGTTAAACTTTCACAAAATTTAATAATTAATTATATTTATTAATATTCAGTTTAAAAATCATCGAAATTTTCACTAAATCGTGTGAAATAAATGAATAAATGTCGTCACTCATTTTCCCAATACTAAAAGAAAGAGGTCTAGACAATTAAGTCCTTTCGACACACCTTTTACCGTAGCTTGTTACAATATGACAGGTGGTGAGCCTATCGCTACTATAGTGTCCAAGCCAACGGTACAATATACTTACATAGATATATATTTAAATAGATTAGATAGAAAGATTACAGTTAGTTTATTTTTAATAATTATAGTTGGATATACATTCGAACATCCATCAGTCGAGTTCAAGTATTCATGTTCATCACACAAGTATTTCGCCCTAGCGGGATTGGAACCTCCAACCTTTAGCTTCGAAGGCATGTCCACTGGTAGACGCTCTTAACTATCCCAATACAGAGGAACTTATTAATTATCAGTCGGCTACTAACAAAAAAAAAGTCTATTTTGATCTTCATTGTCTTGTCTTATAAAGACTTAAGACGCTTGTAGAGCGCTCATTGCTAAATTTTTGGTTAGAAAGAGTGGCGTTCAGAGGACTTCCAAATAGTGTAGGCAGAAGGTGAAATGATATTCTGTCTCTATAGCTAATCATTAAGTTTCAGTTTTTGGGAAATAATCTAGGTTATGCTTGTACATCATTATAAATTTTGCAAATTTAAATAGTATTTTAAGCAATTGATAACCTCATTGGATGAATGGCGCACGCACCAGTTTTTAAGGTGTCACCAGCTCAGAGGTCCAAGGCTCGATTCCCAGTCTGGTCTGTATAGAAAAAAAGAGAAAACAAGTATGTATACAAATGTAAAATGAAATACTTTTTTTATATTTTCTGGGTCTGGATGTTTGTAACACCTTCGTTGTTATGATTCCATGACACAATTGCTTAAACTTTGGTATCAGAGCAATGCATGTTATGTTTTCACTAAGTATGTATTTTTAATTTATTTATTAAAAAGAGGATATATATTAGTTATCGTATTTTAAGATAATTTCACGCATCATTCCTGATTGACGGCTAGAAAAAACAGATTGCCATGTGTCGAGAATAGGTCACTACCTTGTAGGCTATTGGGGTAATGGGCGTTATATATACTATTTTATATATATTACAATTTTCCCCTTCTTGAAGTAGGTCAATTACATTGCTAGGCTTCATCTGCAATTCCGAATGAACCCTTCATACCATTTGTATTCCAAGTGCACAACTAGTCTAGATCCAAACAATAATATTTGCTTTTTGTTGTGTTATAAAAATATGATAGCCGAGTGGTTGGGTGGTCGGAATTTGAGTCAAGAGACCCGAGTTCGATCCCCAGGTGGCAGGCTCGTACCAATGGGTTTTTCTAAAACTTACGTAGGAATTATATCGATGTATTGGACATAAGGGACTTAATTGTCTAGACTAGACCTCTGTCTTCCCCTGCTTTGGGGAATTGCGTGCAGATATTTATTTATTGATTTATTTTTTTTGTTATGTATTTACATGAATTATTTTAGATATGCTATTCTTATCATACTCTGATAGAGAATAGCATAAGCAAACGGAGTGTTAAATTAGTAATTTCTAGTAGATATACATCTATCCAGTCTTTACGAGTACATTCTATTAAACGACCGTTCTGAAAATAGGCAGCCGCTCTTTTATCACATAGAACCATCTTGTCGTGACTCATCCTAGATTGCATTTGATTGTACGAGGCTACCACTTAAGAACCTTTCTTCTCCAATAGTTGTCAGTTCTGCGAGCTATACAGCCAGCACATTACCACTTCAAAATGCTGATCCTTACAGTTATATCGGACAAACACTTCTTTCCCAATAACAAATCTCAAAACTATAATTAAGTTTTTTGTTTTATTTTATTAACTTATTTACGATTTGTATCGTTCACAAAAAAACGGCGACGGGCTCCCCACCTATCACGTTGTCCCAAAAAATGTGTTCTATCTATTTCTATCTACCCGCCTTTTCCGATAGTGGAATGGCCTAGATTCTGTTGTAAAATACAACATTATTTTTCTTTTTTAAGTCTATTAGAAAGAAAAATGAATTCGATACCTATACAGCCTACTTGTGTTACTTTACAAGTTGTAAGTCCACTTTGTAAGTTACAACTTAAGTTTAAATAGAGGTAAATTTAAAATTGCAATAATCAATTTCAGTAGCACGTTTATATCCTATAAAACTTAAGGCAAGCACTTGCTATGCAGCACCTAGTGGTAGATATACATTATTCAGAGCTAGACTTTGTAGGAGAGACACTATGAAGTCAGACAACAAAGCAATTAAAAGTAAATTATTGTACCTTCAAGACCTGAATTACACATTAACGTCTTGTTACCACGAAAACGTCGTGAAAGACTCGTATCTTATAAAAGAATATTTAAGCATATTCCCAATACAAGGGTAGACAGAGGTCTAAACAATGAAGTTCTTTATATTTCTGTGGAGAAGTAACTTCCATGGGTTATCTGGTTGTGAAAATTATTTAAGCAATTGGCATATAATTTAAAGTATGTATTAAGTGCTGTGTATGTCAATTTAAACTGATTAATAGTTTGTAAAATAAGTTACGTGGACAAAACCGCTAGAAATCTTATCTTAAATGTTTTTATGATCCTTCTAAAAATTTTATAAAGATTAAATATGAAACAAATAGAAAACACTATTGAAAACAGATGCATCGGCAAACATACACATTTCAACTCAATTTTAGTTAGAAAAATCAATTTTAGTAGAGAAAAAAATAATGAATTAGGAATAGGTACGAGATGAATAACAAAAAAGATGAAATCATCAGATTCTTATTTCCGAAAAGAATGCTTTAATAAAATGAGATAAAACTGATTACATTCTAACATATTTCTAAATACAGAAATTCCGCCAATATTTAGGTCAAGTGCAATTTATTAATTTACGCAGCGCATTTCGATTGATTTTCATTTGAATTGATATTTAACAAAACGTATGACGTTTATATGTGTAAAGTAAAGCGTAAAGCTGAAACAAAGGAAGATAGCATTTCGATTTTCGTTTATTTTTGATATTTTTGTTTTATTCCAGCAGCAGTAGACTACGATTTAATTGTTCTTTATTACATCTGATTTTGAAGACGTTTCAACCATTAGGAAACATAAACAATAAAAAGTGGGTAATGTAAAAGCTTTTAGTTTCTTAACGTCGAAGTAAATTTATTCTTTGTGTTATTGTAAATAATTTGTTAAAACGTTTTCATAAAAAGTAATTTTTAGTCTTCGGAGTTCAATTGAGACATTCTCGAAATTTTTTGATCAATTGTCATAGAGTTAAAATCACCCCGTGGGAAATTAAATACCTTTTTCTTATGGGGCCATTTTCTGTGTGTGTGAATCAGAGGCGACTAAGAGACATTCGAGATCAGTATGGCAAAAAACAGATAGTACATACTGCAGACAAATAAGCTGAGTTGAAATCTCAAAAGCAGTAAACTTAAAGCATTAGCTTACTGAAGCATACTTAAAGTGTAAGCATGTTTCAGTAAGGCTTGATCCCTGACTACGCCGGTATCGGCAATACGGTTGTAGGCTAGTTCTTTTTTAAATTCTAATTGTAAATATAATATAATAATATTTTAAGATTTAAGAATTATTTGTCACTAAAAACGAGCATGGTGATTGATTTATATTAATTTTGGGACCTTAAAGAAAAGAGCCTATACCTTTCTCAAAGGCCGGCAACGCATCTGCTATTCCTACAGTATTGCAGGTGTTCATGGGCGGCGGTAATCACTTACCATCATGTGAGCCACCAGCTCGTTGATCTTTAAAAAATATTTATAAAAATATACATATTACAATAATTTTTATTCATCAAAATACATCACATAGTTATAGAAACATAAACAAGTGTTTCCATACCTAGAGTACTCTGTGCTGGGGGCTGCGCTAGATAAGTTGCGCACAAACATGACGCACAACGTATAAAAGCTTATAGCCTGGGCTAATGTGTGAAAATTTATTATTAAGCAGTAAACTATAAAAATATGTATGTAATCATTATTTTTACAATGATTATATAAGACAATTTATAGTTATTAATATTCTAAGTATCATTAAAGTTGTTATGAAAATTTAATGTATATATACTTCACTAGAAATCTTCAGCAGCTTTATTCCTTATTAGAAAGAAATTCGTAATCGCACAGTGCTTGTTTTTTTTTGGACTTGAGGCACTCCATATTATTTATTTAGCTGAGAACTGTGTGCAAACTTAAACAAAACAAAAGCATCTGAGTAAATACCAACTTATCTTAAACATCACTTCATCTATCAAATGAAAATCTTTTGGGAGCTTTAAATTATTATATATAGTTGAAGAATTAATAAAAGTAGCCTTAACACTTAATACATCAAGTAAGGATTTGTTTATCTGTATTCTATTTAATTAAAGAGCGGCTCGAGTCGTCGACTACCATGTTCTATCTGATCAGCTAGATCCCCTAGCTTTGCGAAGAGATGTTGCATCGGACGGAGATCGTTGTATACCATTGTCATACAACATATTGTAGCTTACAGAAAAAATATGAAAAGGTTCTTTTAAAAGTTTTCGTTCAAAATCCTAATGAAAGCTCGATGTCGTAGAGATCGACATTTAATCGTAAATGTTTTTTCCCTATTTATGTCATCGATATTTATATCAAAGATCGTAGTTCCTCCAACAAATCAAAATCCCTTCAGCTTGTCAAACATGTTTCAGTGCATTTTGCAGATAAAAAAAATTCTACATGCTAATCCAGGTCATAAACTACCTGTGTTCCAAATTTGTTCGACGTTCAGGTTTATAAAACATAAACCTGAAGATGAAAATTTCACATTTATAATATTAAAATAAAATCGAATCCGGTGAAATGTAAGTCTAAAACAGTAAAAATAATCCTAACCTTTGTCCACCTAGTTTCGAGAAAGCGTGAAGATGTATTATTATTACTATTATTATTACCTTATTATTTCTTCTTCCGTTTAAAATATTTTTCTGTGCTTGTAATTCGGAGCGGTTCCCAAATCAGTCGCTGGATGTCAACTGGATGTCAGCTGTACAATCACCCATCTTCCTAACCACCATGGCTTGCGTGTGGAGCACCCGGAGCAATCCGTAGTCCACGTAGGAATGAATGTAGATGTGCGTTCCCTCCCAAGACGGTGAAGGACTGGCACCGAAGGCGGAGCATGTTTTGGTTTCAAAGTGAACAACGTCAGCCGGAAATGAACAATGAAAAAAGGGTTTCTTTTTTATTTACTACAATTCATATGTAGTAAATAAAAAAAAAAGTCACGATAGCCGAGTTGTTGGGTGGTCGGAATTTCGAGTCGAGAGACCCGAGTTCGATCCCCAGGAGGCAGTACCAATGAGTTTTTCAAAAAACTTATGTACGAATTTCATCGTTGGCTTGGACATAAAGGCGGTGACGGGTTCACCACCTGTCACGTTGTCCCGAAAAATATCTTCGGTGGAAGGTGGGTCGAAGGTACTTAATTGTTAAGGAATTGCGTGAAGATATATATACATATGTAGTAAATAAAAGAACAAATTTGATAATACGTCAAAAACACCGGCCATTATAAATATTAATAGATAATTATTTTTGTATTATCTCTTCCAAGCTAGAGCTATTTTGAAATAGTTCGTTTCAAATTTAAATGAAAGTGGTCCACGTAGATAGTTCAAGGGCTGTACTAAAAATTGCTCTTCCAAAACTATTTATCAGCAGATTAAGACTTGTTCTTCTTCTTTATTTTGTTATTAACTCTGACATGTCAACTACTGTTATTAACGATCCTATAGCTCAATTGGTGGTGACTGTATCTCTAAAGCTAAGGGTTGTGGTTTCGAGTCCTGCCAGTGAGAGACATTTGTGTAATGAACCTCTTGTTGAAATCAATGTCTGTACTCGGGTCATAGATGTTTATTACTACTTATTTTACTTGTTTCATTTTACATACTAGAGGGATATTAAATTTGTAGCACGATAAGAACGCCAGTTCTTAAGATAAGTTTGCGATTTAGCAAACCAGACATATTCAAGGACTTAAAACACTCTTGTAGGTAGTTTCCAGCATTTTCATAGTAGACAACGATATCAAGTCACGATAGCCGAGTCGTTGGGTGGTCAGAATTACGAGTCAAGAGACCCGAGTTCGATCCCCAGTTGGCAGGCTCCTACCAATGGGTTTTTCAAAAACTTATGTAGGAATTTCATCGTTGGCTTGGACATAAAGGCGGTGACGGGCTCACCACCTGTCACGTTGTCCCGAAAAATATCTTCGGTAGAAGGTGGGACTTAATTGTCTACCTCTGTCTGCCCCTGTATTTGGAATTGCGTGGAGATATTTTTTTACAACGATATCAATTGACTTATAATACTTTATGTTTCCTGGACCTTTTTGTATTATAAAATAATTTAGGTCATTCATACCATCGTTTTTAGGTTAAACCCCAACCGTTACTCTTATGAAGAAATATCATAGATATAATTGTAAAGATTCTATAAAACACAAAAAGATCATATTATTTGGCTTAATTTAAGAGTAACGGCCCAACCGTTTACGATAAACCCCAACCGTTACTCTTAAATTAAGCCAAATAATATGATCTTTTTGTGTTTTATAGAATCTTTACAATTATATCTATGATATTTCTTCAAAGTGTAGACTCCCCATTATACCCATTTAGATTCAATTATTTAAAAGGAATGTTTTGTAGAAAAAGAAAATATCCATTACAACAAAAAAATCGCCGGCGTGCATCTCTTTAGTTTTCCGACTCGGTACGCTTAATTTTATTTAATCAGCGATATCATGTGAACTATTCGTTCAAATGTAACAAAAATTATCTTCACGCCATTCCCAATACTGGGATTGACAGAGATCTAGACAATTAAGTCCTTTCGACCCACCCTTCACTGAATACATATTTTTAGGACAATGTGACAAGTGGTGAGCCCATCACCGACTTTATTTCCAAGCCAACGATATAAATCTTAATTTTTTTTTTAAAACCCCTTGGTACTAGCCTCGGGGATCGAACTCGGGTTTTCACTGAATTGAATCACCCACCTTCTCGCCTATCGTGGCTTTTCAAATACAAAGTATCTGATACTTTGAATCTACATTACATAACTAAGGTAAATAACGTACTTATTTGAATAAAGATTGATAATAAATAGAAAAAATAATTATTTTAAATCGTGTAGTATTTTTATTTAATAATTTTAAATATACAATTGCGAATAAATATGCAGTGTAGACTTTAAGACAGACAATTCAACAAAGTTTCTTTCTATAATCCCTACTAATATTATAAATATTAATAGATAATTATTTTTGTATTATCTCTTCCAAGCTAGAGCTATTTTGAAATAGTTCGTTTCAAATTTAAATGAAAGTGGTCCACGTAGATAGTTCAAGGGCTGTACTAAAAATTGCTCTTCCAAAACTATTTATCAGCAGATTAAGACTTGTTCTTCTTCTTTATTTTGTTATTAACTCTGACATGTCAACTACTGTTATTAACGATCCTATAGCTCAATTGGTGGTGACTGTATCTCTAAAGCTAAGGGTTGTGGTTTCGAGTCCTGCCAGTGAGAGACATTTGTGTAATGAACCTCTTGTTGAAATCAATGTCTGTACTCGGGTCATAGATGTTTATTACTACTTATTTTACTTGTTTCATTTTACATACTAGAGGGATATTAAATTTGTAGCACGATAAGAACGCCAGTTCTTAAGATAAGTTTGCGATTTAGCAAACCAGACATATTCAAGGACTTAAAACACTCTTGTAGGTAGTTTCCAGCATTTTCATAGTAGACAACGATATCAATTGACTTATAATACTTTATGTTTCCTGGACCTTTTTGTATTATAAAATAATTTAGGTCATTCATACCATCGTTTTTAGGTTAAACCCCAACCGTTACTCTTAAATTAAGCCAAATAATATGATCTTTTTGTGTTTTATAGAATCTTTACAATTATATCTATGATATTTCTTCAAAGTATAGACTTCCCATTATACCCATTTAGATTCAATTATTTAAAAGGATTGTTTTGTAGAAAAAGAAAATATCCATTACAACAAAAAAATCGCCGGCGTGCATCTCTTTAGTTTTCCGACTCGGTACGCTTAATTTTATTTAATCAGCGATATCATGTGAACTATTCGTTCAAATGTAACAAAAATTATCTTCACGCCATTCCCAATACTGGGATTGACAGAGATCTAGACAATTAAGTCCTTTCGACCCACCCTTCACTGAATACATATTTTTAGGACAACGTGACAAGTGGTGAGCCCATCACCGACTTTATTTCCAAGCCAACGATATAAATCTTAATTTTTTTATTAACTCTGACATGTCAACTACTGTTATTAACGATCCTATAGCTCAATTGGTGGTGACTGTATCTCTAAAGCTAAGGGTTGTGGTTTCGAGTCCTGCCAGTGAGAGACATTTGTGTAATGAACCTCTTGTTGAAATCAATGTCTGTACTCGGGTCATAGATGTTTATTACTACTTATTTTACTTGTTTCATTTTACATACTAGAGGATATTAAATTTGTAGCACGATAAGAACGCCAGTTCTTAAGATAAGTTGCGATTTAGCAAACCAGACATATTCAAGGACTTAAAACACTCTTGTAGGTAGTTTCCAGCATTTTCATAGTAGACAACGATATCAAGTCACGATAGCCGAGTCGTTGGGTGGTCAAATTACGAGTCAAGAGACCCGAGTTCGATCCCCAGGTGGCAGGCTCCTACCAATGGGTTTTTCAAAACTTATGTACGAATATCGTTGGCTTGGACATAAAGACGGCGACGGGCTCACCACCTGTCACGTTGTCCCGAAAATATCTTCGGTGGAAGGTGGGTCGAAGGGACTTGATTGTCTAGACTCGACCTCTGCCTACCCTGTATTGGGAATTGCGTGAAGATATTTTTATTTAATAATTTTAAATATACAATTGCGAATAAATATGCAGTGTAGACTTTAAGACAGACAATTCAACAAAGTTTCTTTCTATAATCCCTACTAATATTATAAATATGAATGTAAGTTTGTTTGTTACGCTTTCACGCCAAGCTACTCAACCGATCATCATGAAACTTTGTACACTTATTCTTGAAGGTATTAGAAGTAAGATAGGGTACTTTTTATTTTAAAAAAATATTTTTTACGAAAAATAAAAAATTTTTGGTCAAAAATATTTGCTGATGTTATAAGTAGTAACTTATGATACTTTTTTAGAATTTACCATTTTAGAAGGGTTTTCAAAACTTATGTACGAATATCGTTGGCTTGGACATAAAGACGGCGACGGGCTCACCACCTGTCACGTTGTCCCGAAAATATCTTCGGTGGAAGGTGGGTCGAAGGGACTTGATTGTCTAGACTCGACCTCTGCCTACCCTGTATTGGGAATTGCGTGAAGATATTTTTTATTTAATAATTTTAAATATACAATTGCGAATAAATATGCAGTGTAGACTTTAAGACAGACAATTCAACAAAGTTTCTTTCTATAATCCCTACTAATATTATAAATATGAATGTAAGTTTGTTTGTTACGCTTTCACGCCAAGCTACTCAACCGATCATCATGAAACTTTGTACACTTATTCTTGAAGGTATTAGAAGTAAGATAGGGTACTTTTTATTTTAAAAAAATATTTTTTACGAAAAATAAAAAATTTTTGGTCAAAAATATTTGCTGATGTTATAAGTAGTAACTTATGATACTTTTTAGAATTTACCATTTTAGAAGGGTTTTCAAAACTTATGTACGAATATCGTTGGCTTGGACATAAAGACGGCGACGGGCTCACCACCTGTCACGTTGTCCCGAAAATATCTTCGGTGGAAGGTGGGTCGAAGGGACTTGATTGTCTAGACTCGACCTCTGTCTACCCTGTATTGGGAATTGCGTGAAGATATTTTTATTTAATAATTTTAAATATACAATTGCGAATAAATATGCAGTGTAGACTTTAAGACAGACAATTCAACAAAGTTTCTTTCTATAATCCCTACTAATATTATAAATATGAATGTAAGTTTGTTTGTTACGCTTTCACGCCAAGCTACTCAACCGATCATCATGAAACTTTGTACACTTATTCTTGAAGGTATTAGAAGTAAGATAGGGTACTTTTTATTTTAAAAAAATATTTTTTACGAAAAATAAAAAATTTTTGGTCAAAAATATTTGCTGATGTTATAAGTAGTAACTTATGATACTTTTTTAGAATTTACCATTTTAGAAGGGTTTTTCAAAAACTTATGTACGAATATCGTTGGCTTGGACATAAAGACGGCGACGGGCTCACCACCTGTCACGTTGTCCCGAAAATATCTTCGGTGGAAGGTGGGTCGAAGGGACTTGATTGTCTAGACTCGACCTCTGCCTACCCCTGTATTGGGAATTGCGTGAAGATATTTTTTATTTTTACCTTAAAACGTATTGCATTATATAGATTACGTTTTTTTATATAAGATCCTTTTATTGTAGGTAACGTATATGAAAATGTTTCGTCATGGAGGCACTGAAACGGCTCAGACATTTGCGAAACAATACAAAGCCAAATAAATCCAGCAAGCGGCGTTGAATAATTAAAAGCGGTTAGTGTAGAATTTACCTCGAAATATACCGTCGTTAGGAGGTATAGTGATGTTACAATGAATGTCTAGTCTTTGTGACGATTAGTTCTCCATTTGTTAACCTTTTTTTACAAAAATTATTTACAGATAAACCACTTTTGGTGTATACACTTTTTCGACATAAACGGAGAAAACGTATAGCCATTTTCTCTGTTTTACCCACCTCTATACGACCTTTTAAGGCCTCAGTAGAGCAGGTTGCTATAAGCATCTCGAGGTTGGTAGCGAACGCAACCTCTCCATCTTCTTCCTGACTATGCGTACAGGAATATGTCAAAGTTTACTTCCTTCCCCTAAATACACCCCCGGAATGTCGAGGAAAGTGAGTACTTCAATCAAATCTTCATGTACATATGAGTCTTAATGTAGGTAAATACATATCTACGTACCTTTGCTTGGACTTTAAGTATACCGAAGAGCTCACCACTTGTGACGTTATCCCAAATAGACTTCAGTGAAAGGGTCTAAATGACTTAATTTTACCCTACCTCAGTAATGGAGGATGATGTATGAAGAGTACTTCAGCGAACATGCCGTCCAGCGTCTAATATACAGCCTCGGAGGAGAGGTGGAGCATCCCCCTCCCTCCCCCCCCCCACTTCTACCGTTGCAGTACGGCCCCTGCCAAAGTCACGACTGTTTAAGGATCAGGGAAATGTATATAACCACCACATTTATTTTTAGATATATAACGTTTAGATAATTAATATGGTCTTCGTTATCACATCACTAGTAGGAATACTGCTGAATAATAAATACTATACTACTATCTGAGATTGCAACGTTTAGAAATTCCTGGCTACCATAAAACAAATTTAAATTTTAAAGTCGAAGCTCGTTTAAAACGAGCTTCGAATTTCAGTTTTGGAGATTTAGCAATTATACTTATATTGGATTAGGATTGGATTGGGGCATTTGATAATAAATTTGTTAGGATTGGATTTGGGCACTTGTAAATAAAGTTGCCAATGCAGAATCTGCAATCATTTTTAATTCAACTCCAAATCAACTACATTCAAAAAAGATTTATTTCCACCACAGAAGTAGTCTCTTAGTAGTAGATGTAAGAAAACAAAGAGACAAAGAAACTTTATTAGTTACATACTTATAAAGCTTAGTGAGAACAAAAGTACCAGGAAAAATGCCTTTGCACAGCCTTTTAAAATTACCACAGTTTCAGTAAGCAAGAAATTAAAAATGAAAAATTATTTATAACAAAACATGCCTGACTACCATTGATGAAGAAAGGTTCCTGGTAAACACAATGTAGAACGACCCCATCAATACGGCCTGCACAACATTGACGCTCATGGTGTAAACATTGTAGTTGCGGCGTAAGAATATACCACGCCGTTTCTTCTTATGGGTGTCGAAAGAAGCAACTGTGGGAAAACCTTTCATTGAAAATTATTTAAGAGAACGTGACAGGTGGTGAACCCATCGCCGTCTTTGCGTCCAACCGAACGGTACAATAAAACTTACATAGATTACATAACTCATGAAATGAACATCGAAATAGAACTCGAGTACAAACATTCACATTCATCACATAAACGTTTGTCCCTAGCGGTGTTCGAACCCGCAACCCTTATCTTCGCAGACAGAGCCACAACTAACTAGGCCATCGGATCGACTACGCCTTTTATGAGTATATCAATACCACTCAATAGAGAGGAATATAATGATTATGCTCAGTCAAGTAATCTAGGCCACAGAACATGTAAATAAACATGAAATAACAATAACATACTAATACTAATATAAAAATATTACTCGTTACAAACGTAAATAAATAATCATTTCAATACATAACAAGGAGTTACTCTTACATACTTCCACACAATTTTAACAGTACTATAATCACGCTAGCACATTATCCCATTAAAAATACTTCACGCTCTTAACTTAACACACAAGAAAGCCTTTATTCCACTTTGAAGTATCGTGTTCCGTTTTAAAATGTAGTAAACAAAGGCTTTAATGGAGTTTCATTCTCGCTGCGGCTAAAGTCGCAGTCGCTAGATTGATCACTCTACATCTAGACAGACGTGTATAAGGGTGTTTATAATTACATTAGCTTTCGCCCGCGGTCTCGCTCGCTTTCAAATTTAAAAACCATCTTGCATAGTATACTGATATATGAGACCATTCTCATATCTCTTTACTTTCTTGCATTTCCTTATCTTGCATTTTCCCAATACTGGGGAAGACAGAAGTCTAGACTAAACAGGCACCTTGTAACCCTCCTTTAACAGAAGCTTATTTAAGACAATGCGACAGGCGGTTTCAGAAATAACGGGTCTCTACTGTTCATAACCGTATTGAAAATGTACTATAAGTCACGATAGCCGAGTGGTTGGGTGGTCGGAATGTCGAGTCGAGAGACCCGAGTTCGATCCCCAGGTGGCAGTACCAATGAGTTTTTCAAAAACTTATGTACGAATTTCATCGTTGGCTTGGACAAAAAGGCGGCGACGGGCTCACCACCTGTCACGTTGTCCCGAAAATATCTTCGGTGGAGGGTGGGTCAAAGGGACTTAATTGTCTAGACTTGACGTCTGTCTACCCCTGTATTGGGAATTGCGTGAAGATATTTTTTTTTATAATAAATATAAAAAAAAAGGTTTGCTACCGAATTATTTGCGACGTATCGCCCTCAAACAATCTCTGTGCGTGCATATTTCACGGATCAATTCGCTTCAACTATCGCTGTTGATACAAGCGCTCGAGGTAACATAAGTTTGTTCAACGTTATTTGACACATTACTCTTGAAGCTTAGTCAAACATCTATTACTAATAAAAAATATCTTCATTTACGTAAACACAGAGAATACAGGAGGTTACAATTATCTGGTGTCTCCTTTTAAGCAAAAATAATGCATGTGCCAGGAGACATCGCTCTTCCGTATCATAGCGAAGTATACTATCTATATTTACCTTATAAACTTAGTTCAGGAAACAAAGAAAAAAATCTAATAGTGTGTGTCTAGTGTGTGTGTGTTTGTATGTGTGAGTGTGTGTGTGTGTGTGTGTGTGTGTGTGTGAGTGCATATATTAATAATTACTTCACATACTCCAAAAATTGCTCCGTTTATGATTTTCATACGTTAATGATTTTAGCCATTGTGTTAATACAATTTTGCAGTCACGATGGGATTTATATACATACATACATATCTTCACGCACAATCCCTGACGGGGTAGCCAGAGAGAACAGATCGCCAAGTGTCACAACCCCTACATACTTCTTTCGCTTCTTTCAGATTCATCATCTTCTTCATACATGCACGTCTAGGTATCCGAGTACTCTTGACCCTCCCCTCTTCGAGCAATTTGCTCACATGGTCTTCGAAAGTTAGTCTCGGTCTACCTCGACACCTTTTAATATTAACTTTCGCGCTATATATTTTCTTCACCATTCGGTCTTCACTCATTCGCTCAACGTGCCCAAACCATCGTAGCACGCCCTTATCCATTTTTGAGACAAGGTCATCTTTCAAACCTGCCATATTGCGAATCTCTTCGTTTCGCTTTCGGTCGGCCATGGTAAGGCCGCACATTTTACGAAGAGATCGCATCTCCACTGCATTTAACCTGCTTTTATGCTTCTTCTGGCATACCCAGGTTTCGCTGCCATGTAACAAAGTCGGTACCAACACTGCGTTATGTTTTGCAAGGCGTGCACTTTTCACACTTTTCCTTGCCTTTTGATTAACGCAGTCAGGGCACCATTGACTTTGTTCCCGGCAGCGACACACCTGTCCACATCTAAATCACATCTTCCATCCCAGCTAAACGCACTCCCCAAGTATACAATTTCATTCACCTGTTCTAGACATTCCTGATTTACCCAAATTTCGCACTTCGTTCTTTCTTCGTCCCTTTCAAATACCAGAACCTTAGTTTTATTAGCATTCGAACGTAGACCATTAATTTCACATTCTTCTTTCATACACGTGACTAATGCCAGCAGTTCTGCCTCTGATGGTGCAATAAGCACTGCATCATCAGCATAAAGCAGACAATTTACTTTTATGTCACCAAATTTCACACCCAAACAGATATCTTTCAGCTTCTGTAAACAGCTGTCGAGATACAGTATGAACAGCCAGGAAGACATGACACAACCCTGTTTTACGCCCGCTTGGACGCTAAACATGGGTGACAGGTCATGCCCTACCCACACACAGGCTTTACAGTCACAGTAAAGTGACTGCACAGCCCTTAGCAATCGACCATCCATACCATACCCCGGCAACAGTTCCCACATTTTCTTCCTTTACAACCTTATCAAATGCTTTCTCAAGATTCACAAAAGCACAGAAAATCCTCTGGTTAGCAGCCAGAAGCTTCTCCGTGATCATGCGGAGAGAAAACATTTGATCCGTGCATCCTCTTCCAGGTCTAAATCCGCATTGTGCCTCCCATAGAAATCTTTCCGATTTATCTTGCATCCTACGTGTCAAAACCTTCGAGTAAACTTTATTTGCTAAACTGGTCAAGCTGATCGCCCGACAGCACCCGCAGTCATAATGTGAACCTTTGCCTTTATATAAAGGCACAATGACCGCGGATCGCCAATCATCCGGAACAGCCCCCGTTCGCCAGCACAAATTGCACAGCAGATGAAAGCTGTCCCAGATGCGTGGCCCACCATACTTGACCATTTCAGCAGTAACTCTGTCTAGTGCCGCAGCCTTACCACATTTCAAACTTCTAATCGCACATTCAATCTCTTTCATACTGATGACCTCAGTGTCATCGAGGTCCGAGTCTGGCGTACCAGTCACGGCGTCACCCCCGGATCCCTCACTAAGATCATCACACGCATACATCTCTCTATAAAATTCGCTCCATCGCTGCATGACGTACGAATTTTCTGAGAGGACGTCATTGGTTCCCGAAAGCACTTTATTCATTCTTAAGGCTGTCGCACCACTCCGGGTCCTTCCAACCTCTTTCCAGAAGAGTTTGGAGTTCTCCTTGAAGTTGTGCGACAACCTTTCGTCCGCTTCCATTCTACTCCTTTCACGCACTTCCTCAATCAATGCTTTCGTGTGAACTTTCTAGAGCTTATATCTTTCTTTCCTCTTCTCTCTCATATCCTTATCATTACTTGAGGCCAAGTAGTCTAACCATGCTTTCTTCTTCTTATTTACAGCTTCTTTCACTTCGTCATTCCACCATGCATCACCCTTTTTACTACTACCTCTTTTCACAGTTCCACACACGTCTTCCGCTGCACTAACCATTCCATCTCTAAGGCTCTGCCATATTTCTTCCACACATTCTTTCCTGACATCAATGCTGTCCAACTTTTCGGCTACACTTGCTTGATATTTATCCCTAGTGTCCGCTTCCTGAAGCTTCCAGCTTCGGATGCTACCGACCGACTGTGGTTCTGGTATCGCCGTCCGGTGGCGCCAACCCGCGAACAGACCCCTAAATCTACTAATCAATAGATAGTGATCCGTTCCCAGGTCAGCGCCCCGGAACACTCGCGCATCCATCACCTGTTTTCGCAGTCGGTCATCCACCAGGAATAAATCGATCATACTTCTCTCATTCTCTCTTGTTCTAGTATACGTATGGATTTTCTTGTGACTAAACATAGTATTTGTCACAAGAAGACCCTTTTCCTTGCATACAGCCAGTATAAGCTTGCCAGCATCGTTGACCCTTTTATCACCAAACATTCCAAGCACCGACTCGTACCCTGGCCGAGCGGTACCAACCCATCTATTCAAATCACCACATACAACAATTCTTTCATTTACTCTAACCAAGCCTAGAACTTCTGTTACATTCTCCCAAAACTCCTCCAGCTCAGCTCTGGACGACGAAGCTACCGGCGCATATACAGCCAAAAGGAATAACTTCGTCAGTCCCAATTTAAAGCGAACCCAGAGAAGTCTCGAGTTCACAACCTTATATTCAGTCATAACATCGACCAACCGAGACGACAGCAGCACCCCCACTCTCTGGCAGGCGTTCTCACTCTCCGGGACTCCGGACCATAGAGCTAACGCCCCGCCAGGGAGCTCTACAGTACCGCTGCCCTTCCGCTTGGTCTCCGACAAATACACGACATCTAATTCTCTTTCTTTCATTATTTCAATCAACTCATTCGTCTTATCTCTCATGCCTCCTCTAACATTCCACGTGCTAACTCTGCACTCCGTCCTCCACCTTCCGCCGTGTCGGGCTGTGCGTGACGGATGGCGGTCCCCATCGCCGCGTTGCTCGCTGCATTTCACACCAACGGGGACGAACTGGTGTGCGTCGCCTTGGGGGGACGCCCTAACCCTCGTTGGCATGGGAATAGAATTACAGCCCTGAAAAGGGCTGGCAGGGGTCGCGACGAGCACGCTTCTACAATGACGCTTCTACAATGGGATTTGGAATGTATATCAATTTCTTTGTTAACTTTATTACATAAATACCTTGAACGATTCTTATACTGCATGCTTGCAAATACGGTTTTTACTGGGGAAGCAAATGTCACACTATATTTCCTTCGTTTAGATTTTATATTTACGTCACGTGGTACAGTTTTATGTGTTTTTAGTGCAGTGTGTAATACATACTTCCGAACTGAGAATAATTCACTTTTTTCGTATAAACTATAAGTGGGATGCGAAATTTTTTTGAAGTACATTGTTGTTAGTAACGCCCTTTGTGCTCGTTCCACTTCAATGAAATATGTCTTAGCGGCACCACCCCAGATCGGTAAACAGTACATTATTATAGACTGCACCAAAGTGACATAAACTTTATTTAAGGTATTACTTGAAGAGCCATGTAAGTTCGGATTATAATTATAAGGGATAATATGTCTTAAAGTTTTAAATAACCAAATAAGTTTTCTAATTCTTACAGTAATCTGCTCGATTTGGGGAAACCATGATTGCCTCTGGTCAATTAGAACACCTAAATATTTTGTATAATTAAGCCATTACAGTAATGGATTTTAATATTAAAATTAGAGCTAGGTTGTGAGTTATTATATATACTAAAGCAGATGAAGGTTGTTTTTTCGGTGTTTAAGGTGAGTAAATTATATTTTAGCCATTTAGCGACATAGGCCATATTTTGTTTAGCTTTTAAATTATCGTCCTCCCAATTTGATCCAGTAAATAATATAGCTGTATCATCGGCGTACGAAAAGATGTTTGTATTTTCTATACTCATGTTGCAGAGGTCGTTAATATAGATTAAAAATAAAAAAAATATAAAAAATACAAACATACTAATATAAAATACATATATCGAACTGCTAGTACTTTATGTATTTCAAATAAATAGATAGGGGTAACATCGTACACGTTGCTCTGATCCCAAAGTAACTAGATAAAGCATTTGTGCGGTGGAATCTACAACACTAAAGCACCATACACACCAAGACCCGAGACAAAGTAGAGAAAGAGGTTTTCTATATTGAACTGTTCCGGAATCGAGCTAGGGATTTCAGACCTGGAGATGCCATAGAAACCGGTGTGTACGCCACTAGTGCGGAGGTCGAGACGTATACATGAATGGATTTATAGATGTAAAAATGGAGGAGCAGATGTAAAATTGAAAGTATTTTTTCAGTTTGTTATATTTTAAGTTACGATAGCCGAGTGGTTAGGTGATAAGAACCAGAGTTAAGAGACTCAAGTTCGATCCTCAGACGGTAGGCTTGTACCAATGGGTTTTATTAAAAACTTAAGTATGAATGATATGTCCTTGGCTTGGACATAAAGACGGCGGCGGGTTCACCACCTGTCATGTTGTCGGAAATATGTTTTCTTTTATACAATAGGGAGGCACACGTGCAGGTGGCTCACGTGATGGTAAGTGATTACCGCCGCCCATGAACACCTGCAATACCGGAGGAATAGCAGATGCTTTGCTGACCTCTGAGAAAGGTATAGGCTCTTTTCTTGAAGGTCCCTAAATCGTATCAGTCCGGAAAAACTGCTGACGGCACATTCCATAAGAACAGAAAGACGGAAGCTTCAAGAGAAGCGCTTTGTGCCACACCCAATCAAGGTTGTTAAAATATTGCATGATTATGCTTATAGATTTTACATTTACGTTTAAAGTTAGGGTGGCTAGTAGTTAAGCTACCGAGCCGTCAATACTATCTAACAGTATGTTTAACTAAATATACGATCCATCTAAAAAGTCACGATAGCCGAGTGGTCAGGTGGCAGGAATTTCGAATCAAGAGACCCGAGTTCGATCCCCATGTGGCAGGCTTGTACCAATGAGTTTTTCAAAAACTTATGTACGAATTATATCAATGGCTTGGACATAAAAACGGTTGGAAATATCTTCGGTGGAAGGTGGGTCAAAGGGACTTAATTGTCTAGACTAGGCCTCTGTCTACTCCTGTATTGGGAATTGCGTGAAGGTATTTATTTGTTTTATTTATTTATGATTATGCTTAAGAATTGGAAGACGCGTTATAAATACTATTAAAGAGCTATTCTTCTACTTGAAAAGAAATTTCAGTATATACATAACAGAGATTTTCCAGTGGTAGAGCCACGCATCAGCTTTTGTTGTTGCATGAATGGGCCTGCTTGATCGGGGAAGTGCCACGCCCTCACAGAATACCGGCTTGAAGTAGAAGTCTAACAAACTTCTGCGTTTCGTCTGGTGAGTGCAGGTAACCAGAGGCCCACAATCCCCCTCCCCCAATTCTGGGGGGCACTCTAAGGCCAGCAACGCATCTGCTATGCCTCTGTTATTGCGGGTGTTCATGGGCGGCGGTAATCACTTGCCATCACGTGAGCCAACTGCTCATTTGCCTCCCTTTTCTAAAAAAAAACAGAGGGATGTGTTACTGATTAGAGTACTCTTAGACAGAGAATGAGTAACCTGTTAAACCAGTAGAAAGAAGATTTATCTTCTAATTCTACAATCCTATGAACAATTATATTGAAAACTAATTTCATTGAGTTCTCATTAGCTTTACTTTAGCTAACTACTCAAATGTGTTTCAATGGAGGGCAATCAGAACATGGCAGTTAGTAGCCAGCCCAATCTAATTAATTACCTCAATCCGGCTACGTTAGTTTCAGTCCCCCGCCGCAATCTGTAATTAGCAAGTTCTGTTCGATGCTTATTAAACCGATGTAGTATTTTGTGAATTTTTTAAATCGTGTTGGTTTTTAACACCAGTACTACAATTTATTGACAGTATACTATGGATATAAGCACCTTGAGGACCAGATAGCGTAATTGCTAGTGACTTCGAAGCTAAGGGTTTGAGTCCCGCTTTGATCAAGCATTTCAGTGATGAATATGACTGCTGACCGAATAAGGAAACTTGCTCGGCCGTCTATACAAAGGGCTACGCTGTTTGTTTCTCTGTGGGACAGAATCCGCATCAGAGCTAGGATAACATAGTTATATAGCTACGATCCATAACTAATGACTGATATTGTCAGCGCTTTTCTGTGAGCCGCCTGTTACGACACCCACGAGAAGAAGTAGGGCGGCGTAAGGATATGCCTTACGCCGACACAACGGAACTTGAAAAATACCAAACCGATGAAAGGCAACAGCGTCTATGTTGCGAGTTGTCATCGTATTTGTGTAATACATCATTGTATAAAAAAAATTACCAAAAAATGTATCCTAATTTTTTGATCAATTTCCAATTCTACGGAGTTTCTTTCGCCTGTTTCTTCTCCGTTAGAGGAACCTCATTACGAAACGGTGGTAGATTAAAAATGACTATCAATAAACAAATATACATTCTTATGTCGATGAATAAATTATTTGATTTGATTAAGCGTAGCGCTTACAGAAATCCTCCTTGCGGAAGTAACTGTGTTACAATGGGTTAGCAGGCTATTAAGGAAAGTAATCTGAAGTAATCAAATGTGACAGTGGTATTTCAAATTATAAATAATGCGTTATATTGAGTTTATTAAACATAAAGATTCCATAGAATATAACTTACGGACAACGCAAGGGTTGTAACGGGACCTTGAATCAGTACTCGTACCTACTTCCGGAAACTACTTAAAAGCTCCAACTTTAACTTTTCCATCTGCTTTCTTAGATAAATGTATATATGCAATCTATTACATTTTACAGTTATCTTCTTTCTAAGTTTATTGTTATTATTATATGTATATATACATACACATAAATAGATAGCGACAACATCACATACATAGCTCCGATCCCAATGTAAGATGCTAAAGCAATTAAGGTTTGGGAATTGGATACAACGAAGGCACCACAAACCAAGACCCGAAAACAAGTAGAAAACGTGATTTTTCTACATTGACCCGACCGGAAATCGAACCCGGGACCTCGAGAGGGCGACACCTTGTGTTTACACCACTCGTCCACGGAGGTCTTCATCTATATGTATAGAGAAAGTTGCGATAGCCGAGTGGTGGGATGACCGAATTAAAGTCGAGAGACCCGAGTTCGATGCCCAAGGCTTGTACCATTCGATTACCATTCGATCGATTTTTTCCAAAAAAACTTATGAACAACTTATACTGTCGACTTTGACATAAAGACGGCGACAGGCTCACCACTTAACACGTTGTCTTAAAAATAGGTCTTTGGTGGAAGGTGAGTTAAAAGGACTTGATTGTCTAAAACATTTAACTACTCTTGTATTGGGAATGGCATGAAGATATTTTTATTCTACTATTTTGTAATGTTAATTCATGTATATATTTTAAATGAATTTAAGTTAAGTTTAAATATTAAAATTTATGCATAATATTTTTTTATTATTGTCTGTCTGCATAATACATGGTAAAACATGGTATCTGTGTATGTATGTGCAAGTGTAAAAAAAGTAATTCATTTAATGAAGTTTTATTCATTGTTTCTATTACTTTAAGAAGGTATTATTAAGGTATTATTAAGGTAGTATTATTACATTGGCATGATGAGCATAAATGCGCTTTTTTTTTTATAACCGTGGAGGAAAATGCTTTACGCACGAACGTTTCCTGACCGGGAGGCCACCGAAACGAACAGTGTCGGACTCGGATCTTAGAAGGTGAAACATACCGACTAAAAACCATCCACGGGATGCTATTGGCCCGGAGGCCTTTACAGCTTCATTTGAGGAGACCTGCGAGAACGAAGGCCCGCAGGTAAAAAGAAGAAAGGAGACAACATCGTGACGCACTCGAACCCTGTAACGAAGCGAAGACCTTCGACATACGGGGGAAGGGGAGCATAAATGCGCGGTGAGTCGTGGATGTTTTATATTTATATTATATGATTATATATCATATATATTTCTGTTTAAAGAATAAAGAGGCAAAGAAACACTTGATTTAGCTGATAGTAAGTGATTATCAGCCGAGAAGTTCCAGTTGAGCCTAACGAAGGAACAGGTGAAAGAAAAGAGGAAAAAGGAAGGAGATATGGATGAAAATGAAGGGACTGAACGATACGCAAAAGCATAATATGCATCTACTTGACGCCAGTATTATGCAAGATCTTGGTGTTGCCACGTCAAGCCAATGCCCACTCGTGCAGCATCAGAAGTTGCCGCTAGCCTCTACCACGTCACAAAACGTGTGTGTGTGTGTCTTTGTTATTAGAAGTCCTTCGTGAACGAGTGTGTCACACACCGATTTCCCGGTTCTCGTTGCCCGGATGGGTCAGTAAAGAAAATCACGTTATCTATGTTCTGTCTCTCCGATTCCATAATACTACTTATCTAAGTGCTTCAGCTACTTGCTTTGGCATCAGAGCAATGTATGTGATGTTTTGCCTATCCATGAATATTTAGCTATGTATTAGTGTAGGTAACTTTGGTACACCGACAGTATTCGGTTCAGATATTACCCTAGGTACTTTCATAAAAATATTTTGTGACTTTGAATTGGATATCCAATTATAGCAGTGCACTGATCCAATATCGTTCTCGCAATGTTTGTTTATCGTTACTGCAGTTATAGTAATAAAATAATTTTAAATTTATAATTAATAAATGCTAACTGAATTATTACTTATAATTCTTCACGTCTTTTCCAATACTGTGGTAGACAGAAGTCCCAACAATTATGTCTTATTGAAACATTTTTTGGGACAACGTGACAGGTGATGAGCCTGACGCCGTCTGACGATGTCCAAGCTATCGATAAAAATCGTACATAAGTTTTGATCCTGACTGACCCAACTTACCTGATATGACTAACTGATTGACTTAAATTCCGATCACCCAACCACTCGGCTATGGTGACTCTTACTTATATTTCGTTATAAAATATATTTTTTTAAATTTTGTTATAAATGGAAGATCGAATAAACGGTATAATTACGTATGTTTTAATTTCCCAACCAATAGCTCGTAACAACATGCTTAGGTACAAACAGTAGTAACAGTTAACAGTACTACAAATGTAATGTTCTAGCCCATCGATTTTACTACAGCTTTAAAGAGGAAAGCAGTATTACTGAGTGGCTGTGTTCATCATTGTTCCTGGTGTCTGCGGTACAGTTGCCTACATGGAGATTTTATAGACTATGCACTGTACTTTTACACTTTTGGTTGAAAGAAAAAAAGTGTGTCTATTGCTACCAGTTAATAATAAAATTTATAAATAGGTTGAAGTTTTAGCATTACAGAATATAATGATACAACCAGGATTAACAAAGAGATAGAAAGAGTTTTAAATAAGAACTCATAGGAATATCAGTGTCAACATTAACATACACAATCTAAAGTTATATAATGAAAATGGCTGGAGTTACCTCCAGCTGGGGAAAGCAATTTCTCAAATATTCTTTAAAGAACACAGAGGCAGGGAAAGTTGGGCATGATGCTCCAGTCCTTGTTAGCTAACTTCGTACGATGGATCAAGATTAAAATCCAGCTCTTAAAATAACAATTATCAGTTGATGTTGACCCAGGAATTTAACCAGAGTTACTCGTGTACTGAAGCTGGCGCCATTACAACAAGGGTACCACAGATTTAAAACAATACAAAACTGTATTATAATCTTATACCTCTATTGTAATCTTATATACACATAAATATTTAATTAACACACTTCAAAATTGGAATTCAAATTGAAACAGAGCTACATTTTCGCGAAGATCGGAATTTGAAAGGACTAGCTTCTCTATTCCCTTAGGAAAATTCGACATCAAAATCTGAATCACGTATATTCAATTAACTCTATGGCCGAGGTCTGCTAGATAGGTTTAACATTATATAATTTATGACTGAAATAAAATGTAATACCATTTTGAATAATTAGGATATTTGATTTTTAATATTAAATTTTATACTTAATACTTTTACTTACGCATTTTCCTAATACTTGGGTAGTCCCTCAAACAGAGGAGATTATTAAGCGGTCTATATGACCCGTGGATAATCCATAAAAACATTTCAGTTTGATGAAATATTTATAATTGTGAACGTAAGGATAGAATTCGGTAAACATCGCGTGTAAGTCCCGACGTTTACCGACGTTTTATTAAATTTAATATTACATGAAGCTGACATCTGTGGCCAAAATTTAATGAAGGTAAAAAACTACGAGTATTAATTATATTTCAGTTTGATAAAAGAAAGGTTACAATTATCCGTAATAAATTATTATTAACAAGGTATAGCTATAATCTTATTTTAAGCTAACTGGTGATAAAAAACAACGTTTGTGCAAGTGTGCAGTAGAGTTTAATAGGCTGTATAATTTTAGGTACGTATGTATAATTTTTTTAATTATACGTACTTTTTAATTACACATATTTAAAAAATTATACATACATAAATGAAACATTTTATTAATTTTAATTTCCGTGTGATAACGGCCTAAGAATATTACCACTCTCGTTCTTCTTCCCGAGGATAGATAAGACCAAAATATCATCAGACCAAATCATATATATCAGACCTAAATTATCAGACCGAAGATGGGCTGCAGCGTCTGAGGTGCGAGTGTTCTGGTGCTGCGATCGCCAATCCGCTTGTCCAGCGTGGCGATTATGGCAAATCCTCCCTATGGGAGAGGCCTTTGTCCTGCAGTGGACTATAACAGACCGATATGTATGAATGTATGTATAATTTGGATCAGCATAATTGGATTCTCCATAGCCATCCGTGGACTGTGAAACATAACGTTGCAGGTTCGGTCCCGCCAGTTAGCTATTGTCTTAAAACACGTCAGATACAAGCATCGAAGCTTACTTGGAGTGGTTAACAGGAATACTAGTAATGTAAGACATCGCTAGTATTCTTTCTAAAAAAATTGTAACATCCAATAATGTTTAGAATTTAATTATTACTAGCTGTAATAATAAACTAAGAAATTTCTCCTGAAGATATAATATTATAAAGATGGAGGAATAACCACCTCCACAAATACCTATAAAAATTTTATAGACATTGAATTGGTTTGGTTATTTTCGGTTACATTGGTTAGCTTCGGTGCCGTGTGGTGACAGCATAAGAATATACCTCTCCTTTCTTTGCTTGTGTTTTGAAGGAGATGACCCACGGGTAAGCCTCTTCTATCTTAATAGCTACTGCAAGATAGCCTAACCAGCTCAAAAAATACTGAAATATAAGTAAATAAAAACGTATAAGTAAGTAATAACATAACGTATAGGTAACTAGTACACTCTCGTCCAATTTCGCCATAAAATATGTAATTACATATTTAAAGGCGTCGCAGTCTATCTTAGCCTACAGACATACCAATGTATCTATACAGGTATTTTGCCCTGCGGTGTCGGTTGTGACCTCAGCTGTGGTAGATCTTTTAACCTCTAGGTACCTACTTACGTGTATTTGTGCGGGTAGCGACACGATTAACCTTATTCAAACCTGCAACATTTACGTTTAAAGTTAGGGTGACTAGTAGTTAAGCTATCGAGCCGTCAATACTATCTAACACTATGTTTAACTAAATATACGATCCATCTAAAAAAAGTTACGATAGCCGAGTGGTTAAGTGGTCGGAATTTCGAGTCGATAGACCCTAGTTCGATCCCGAATTGGCAGGCTCGTACTAATGGGTTTTTCAAAAAACTTTTATACGAATTAAATCGTTGACTTAAACATAAAGATGGCGACGAGCTCACCATCTGTTACGTTGCCCCGAAAATTTCTTCGGTGGAAGGTCGAAGGGACTTAATTGTCTAGACTAGACCTATGTCTACCCCTGTATTGGCAATTGCGTGAAGATAATTAATTTTTTTTAACTATTATTATTTTAACTATTATTATATAAGTCACGATAGCCGAGTTGTTGGGTGGTCGGAATTTCGAGTCGAGAGACCCGAGTTCGATCCCCAGGTGGCAGTACCAATGAGTTTTTCAAAAAACTTATGTACGAATTTTATCATTGGCTTGGACATAAAGGCGGTGACGGGCTCACCACCTGTCACGTTGTCCCGAAAATATCTTCGGTGGAAGGTGGGTCAAAGGGACTTAATTGTCTAGACTTGACCTCTGTCTACCCCTGTATTGGGAATTGCGTGAAGATATTTTTTTATATTTTTTATTTTTTATTTTTTTTATTTTTTATTTTTTTTATATATTATTATTTTAATATATTATGAAATGATGACAATTTAAACACTTAATTATTTAATGGTCTATAAAAGTTACGTCCTTTAATGTTTTTTCACCTCTCTCATAACGACCACTAATCGTCCACTGCCGGACATAGGCCGATCTCGTGAGAGGGTTTGCCATAACCGACACGCTCGGCAATCGAATTGACGATTGCAGCGTAGATAACTAACGCATTAGACGCTGCTGGCCATTTCCGGTTCACTTATTTTAATTGTCAGTAGCCATTGATTTTGACGGCATTTCTCTTACTCGCCCCCTTACAACATCTACGAAAAAAAGGGTGTACCATATTGTTTAACCGTTACCATCACGGCCTGCCTCTTGAAAAGGATTTGCCTAATTGCCACGCTTGACTGGCGAAATAGTGGTACCAGACACCTCGCACTTAACGGGCTTGCACATCACCGGTCTGCTCGAGTTGTTTCTGATACTTCTTGAGGTGAATATAGCATCTGTCAGTAACCTTTGCCATTTTCAGGCTTTTCCCTTGATATAGTCATAGGATAAAGAGGTGATAATTTGTTTCGCCGATATTAGAATGCAACGGTATCACGTCAGAGCATAATTTTGATAGGGACTTTCTTCCCGATCTGTCCCATATATCTCTCTCCAACTTATTGCAGATGAAAGAGTTGAAGAGTATTGACTCTGAAATATATATTTTAATGGAGTAGCAAGAAAAAACCCTATGAGCATCTACCACCAACTTCACCTCCTACGAGCAAGATTAAATGTCTAATTGCCCTTAAAGCTGTATACTGTACCTATAAAGTTCAATTATTAAAACTTTAGTGAAACATTATCAATTAATTAGTTAAAAACGTCTAAACTCACGTTATAATAATCGGTGTAGGCACCGACTAGTTTCGTTATTTTCTTGTAACATATTTTATGTATGTACTGCTGATATAGCGGAATACATAGAATAAATTGAACTGGGTCCCTAAACCCCTCAAATCGGTAACAGGTAACAGTTGTTACACAGCTGTTTGACAAAATAATTCGGTAACTATGCAGTCCTGGCCCAGCCAGAAGCCGAAAAGGAGTCCAGCACATATGCCATAAAATACAACACTTCATACATTTAAGCGATGTTACACATTTGTTACAAATTTGTGCATAGCTGAATTCCGCACCAAGTATCTATTGAAACTTCAAACTCTCCGCACAACTTTTTAATCCACAATTTATGTTTGAAACGATGCATACATATCTGTCGATATGCGCATTATTTAATTATATTTTGGGATGTACAAAATAAAGAAAAATGTTTGTTTGAAAGTGTGCAGCAGCTTTTAGGTACTATGGAGTGGACTTTGGTCTTATTTTTCATCGTATTCCAATTTAAAAAAAAATTAAAATAATCTTTTCTGTAAATAAAGTATTGTTCAGAAAAAAAAACTTCTACCTAAGTTAAAAAATATTTATATTTTCAAATATCATTCGATCACTAATTTCCATCATACAATGCCTAGCCATGCCATACACACAGAAGTAACAGTTAACAGTACTACAAATGTAATGTTCTAGCCCATCGTTTTTACTACAGCTATAAAGAGAAAAACAGTATTACCGAGTGGCAGTGTTCATCATTGTTCCTGGTGTCTGCGGTACAGTTGCCTACATGGAGATTTTATAGACTCAGTACTGTACTTTTACACTTTTGGTTGAAAAAAAAAAGTGTGTCTATTAGTAACAGTTAATAACGAAATAATAAAAACGTTGCAGTATATAGCATTTAAGAATATTATTATGTAACCAGGATTAACAGAAATTAAAAGGTACGATAGCCGAGAGTAGGAATTATGAGTCAAGAGACCCGAGTTTGATCCCCAGGTGGCAGGCTCGTACCAATGGGTTTTTCAAAACTTATGTACGAATTATGTCGTTGGCTTGGACATAAAGACGGCGACGGGCTCACCACATTCAAAGTTTAAATTCAAATTAAAACAGTGCTATATTTTCGCCTTTATCGGAATTTGAACTACTAGGACTAGCTTCTCTATTCCCTTAGGAAAATTCGACATCAAAATCTGAATCACGTATATTCAATTAATTCTATGGTCGAGGTCTACTAGATTGGTAACATTATATAATTTATGTGACTGAAATAAAATGTAAAACCGTATTGAATAATTAGGCTATTTGATTTTTAAGTAATTTTTTTATTCGTTTTATAATTACTTTTAACACATTTCCTTAATAGGGGTCAGAGAGAACAGAGGTCTAGACAATTAAGTCTTTCCCTTAAACAATATCCAGTGGAGAGTTCCATGTCTTCCAGAAGTGTGGATGTTACTAGTCATAATGTGATACCTAGTGGTGTTCGGGAAAGATCCTCTAGCTGCCTACGTGAAACCGCTCGTCGCAAACAGGTGGTTCCAGTATTAGGAAGTGATGACTCTAAGAAGTCTAGACGTAATGCAGATAAGAAATAGTATCCAATATTGTTTATCTCTCTTGAGTAATAGTTACTTTTATTTTGGCTCTTATTTAAATAATTGCTTAACACACCAACTTGTATCTGTAATTGTCTCTTCAAAATATATAATGATAATAAAAATAACTTTATTGGTAATAAGCTTAAAGTACATTAAATGTTCACATAAGAAAAACATATAAAAAATATGGTTAAAAATAATGAGGGTGACGTTCTGTTCTCCTAGCTAGGCTATGTAATAGTCTGTATTAAGGAGCTACAGTCCCCTGCCCCTTACAGTATGTATAAAATTATTTCTTTTGCCTTAGTACTACAGTTAAAATCTAACAAAGAACATAGCAGAGTGCAAATCAATAAAAAATTTATTAAGTTGTTACTTAAAATAAGGTCTTCTTATGTGCAACATGAGTGGTTAAGGTGTTTATATGTTTTGAGTTTGTGAATGTGTGCGACTGACTACATTTAGATGTATGCGTGTATCAAGTAGTGTATGTAAGATATATGTCACTTTTGGATGTGTCTGGTTTTATGTGCTTGTTAATAAGTATTGTTCTGTTTCCTCGTTATATATATATATATATATATATATATATATATATATATATATATATATATATATATATATATATATATATATATATATATATATATATATATATATATATATATATATATATATATATATATATATATATATATATATATATATATATATATATATATATATATATATATATATATATATATAATACTTCTAGTATTCCGATTATTTATACTCATTATTTCTTTTTCTTTTGTTCATTATTAATATTTTTTCTCACTGTAATATAGTTACTTAGTTGCTTTTCATTGTTTTCTTAATTTTGTTATAACATTGTGTCCGCATATCTGTTATTCTGTGTGATACGTGTTACTTGATTATTATTTCTTTACTGATGTTTTGTATAGTTTAATTATTAATGTGATTATTGTAGCATATATTAGTATTACTGTTTCTGAACTCTGCAAAGTTTGCGCTATGTAAAAGTTAACTGAAGGGATGGTGTAGAAGGTAGATGTGTATTTATTTGCTATAACTTTTTATTGATTTTTAACTTTGTATTTACATATCCTATTATTTTATTTATTGTTTATATTTATATTATATTGTATAAGTATTATATATTATTATTATTATATAAAAGTATGTCTGATGTTGAATCATATTACTCAGCTAATGAATCAGAATCTTCATTTATTTCTTGTGATAGTACTTTAGATGATAGTTTAACTTGCTTACACGAACAACTAAACGGAGTATTATCAACTTCTAAAACTTTTTAAATGTTTGCCATATAAACTCGCAAAAGTTTACCTAGTCATTACTCAGAGCTGCAAACGTCTTTCACACCTGAATACATTCATGCCATTTTGATGTCTGAAAGCTGGCTCAAACCATCCTTACCATCGACACTACTGATTATTTCGCCTCTTTGGAAACGGCTCTCGATAATATGTGCTCCGAGTACTCACACTGCTTAATTATGGGCGATTTTAACACCGATCTCTCAAAAGTTTCCCCCCGTTTTAAAAAATTTCTATCGATCATAGAGTCGGTGAATCTTTCTATTCTCCCATCGAAGGCAACTCATCACAATATTGCAACCGATGACTCCTTGATCGATCTTATCATTACTGCTGCTCCTGGTCAAGTAAAATCACATGGCCAAATCCCCGCTCCAAGGTTCTCACGTCACGATCTAATTTATGCTTCTTATAAGCTTAAACCTCCCAAAAACTATCCTTCCGTACTGTATGTACGCAGCTTTTCCAGGATAAATATTGATGGGTTGCTCCAGGACGCCTCTAATCTGGATTATAGCCCTCTTGTGGCAGCATCGACAGTTGATGAAAAGTTACTTTTCTTATGTGATTCTTAATCTCTTTAATGCTCATGCTCTTTAATGCTCATGCATGCACAAAGTTAGGTTTAGGCGACCTCCTGCTCCTTGGATGACTGAAACTGTACGGGTGGCAATGACCAGACGAAATCGAGCCTTTCTCCGATATAAGAGATATCGCACAGATGAAAACTGGTCTATCTTTAAACTAGCTAGGAACAGCTAGTGTAATCAGATGGTACGGGCAGCTAAACGCCGATATTTCCATAAAAATATCTCTATGCAACCTGAGCAGTCGCTGGGGCTGTCTCGATGCACGAATTATACGGTTGACGTCTCTTACACAGGGATATACAACCGAACCTTTCAGTTTAATTTATTTAATTCGTTATTAAACGATAAAGTATTTACCTGGCCTATATTAAACTAAGAAGTCACGATAGCCGAGTTGTTGGGTGGTCGGAATTTCGAGTCGAGAGACCCGAGTTCGATCCCCAGGTGGCAGTACCAATGAGTTTTTCAAAACTTATGTACGAATTTCATCGTTGGCTTGGACATAAAGGCGGCGACGGGCTCACCTCCTGTCACGTTGTCCCGAAAATATCTTCGGTGAAAGGTGGGTCAAAGGGACTTAATTGTCTAGACTTGACCTCTGTCTACCCCTGTATTGAGAATTGCGTGAAGATATTTTTTTTTTATATTAAACTAAACGTATTGACGTTTAATAACTATGCAACCTGAGCAGTCGCTGGGGCTGTCTCGATGCAGGAATTATACGGTTGGCGGCAATTGCACGAGGATATACAACAGAACCATTCAGTTTAATTTATTTAATTCGTTATTAAACGATAAAAATATTATTTCACTATTTTACATCGAGGGTATATCTTTATGGATTCCCATAAATATCCACACTCTCAATAAATTTATGTCGGATTACTGATAATCATATTTATGATGATTTTCAGATACACCATCATTACGGCCAGATGATTGGTTAATAGATATGCCTGATGAGGAAACCGATCGTAACCAGTTGTTTGACTCTCGGATTCAGAGAGATTTTACTCAACCTATACCACAGTCGGGCCCGAGTACTTCTTATATCTCTCCACCACAAGGTGAATCAATAGAGAAAATTTATGAACTTTAGACAGTGACATATTAAAGATTTTAGGCGAGGACCCCTCAAACGCCGACAAATATGGCCCAGAAATACGCAGTTAACTTGTTAATCGTATAGTTCATATAGCTACAGGTGCTCTCAGCAAGGACCTACGAAAGGACTTACTTTCCCAATATCCAACACCATCGAACGCTATGCAAGTAGACGCTCCGAAACTTAACATAGAAATAAATGCGGCTATCCCCGAAAGCGCCATTAAGCGTGATAAAGGTATTGAGACAAAACAAAAACAATTGGCATGCGCTATTTCATGCCTTAGTACCGTTATAAACTCGCATATAAATTTGCCGAGCAAAAACAATGATGAGCTACAAAGACTGATGGATATAATCCGATTATTATGTGATATTCAGCATGGCAATTCCGTCTCAAGAAAGAATTTTATCCTATTCGCGCTCAAAAATGAGATGTGGGAACATCTTAAGAATACGCAAATAGACCAATTTCTATTTGGGGAAAACCTACCTGACTTTAAAATCTGCAAAAGCAGTAAACAAGTCTGGCCTTGAATTAAAGGGAAACCTGGCTATCAACAGGGCTGCACCCAGACAGCCCAAACTTGTTAATCATTTAAACCGCAGAGCTCCACCCCAGTTGCGCAGGCCGCAGGGGCAAGCGCCGCCACAGCGGACTGCATATCGGAGCCGCAGCCCTGCAACTCATCTCGCATCTGCTCCTCTGCCAACGCCGCACGCGCACTCATCGAAGATGTCATTACAGCCGAGCCGTCCACGCCGGTACTGAATACAGTTAAGTACGCTGGACGACTGTACTTCTTTTATAAACAATGGTCTCTAATCACCAGCGACCGCAAGGTTTTGTCCTGGATTAGGGGCTATAAAATTCTAGATAGGGGCTAAAAAAATTGTTATATGGCCACGCTCGATCTTAAGGATGCATACTTTTTGATAAAGATTCAGGCTACGTATAAAGACACAATTAGAACGCCTATTAATTTTAAAACGCTTTAAGATAAGAAAATTTGCACAGCTACTAGGATCATTAGTATCGGCATGCCCAGCTATCGAGTACGACTGGCTTCATACTAAATAAATGGAAAGGTGTAAATATAATTATTTACTAAAGGATGCCGACTATAATCGGTACATGAAACTCCCTGTCAGTTTACACTCTGACTTTCATTGGTGGCTAAATAACATTGAACAGTCTTGTTTTTCGTATAAAGGTCGATGATTATTCCAGAGAAATATTTTCTGACCTCTCAACGACGGGGTGGGGAGCTGCCTGTAATGGAGAAACTGCGAGCGGACAATGGTCTACTATTGAGAGCCAGCACCATATTAACTACCTCGAACTTCTTGCTGCATTTATGTCTTTAAAAGTTTTCGCGCGACACTTATTCGACTGCCAAATTCTATTACGGATAGATAATTCCACTGCTATTGCTTATATAAACCGGATGGGCGGTATACAATACCCGCACCTTACTCGGATCACTAGAGAAATTTGGGATTGGTGTGAAAATAAAAAAATATTTATATTTGCGTCATATATTAAGTCTAGTGACAACTCTATTGCCGATTTTGAGTCACGACGTTGCCACCCTGATATTGAATTGGAGCTATCGAAATTCGGAAATCCACGCATTGATTAGTTCACTAGTCGCATTAACAAAAAATTCAAAACATACATTTTAATGCCACAGGGACCCAGATGCTCTTTGTGTAGACGCATTTACAATTTCATGGTCTAAATTAGTTTTATTCTTTTCCACCATTTTCAATAGTACTGAAAACTCTTAGAAAAATTATTACAGATAGAGCACGGTTCATCATGATTGTACCTCTTTGGCCAACGCAGCTATGGTACCCAATATTTAAGTCACTACTTAATTCAGAAACTCTTAGTAGTCTTTCCTCCTAATAGCAATCCAATAATATCTTATTCCAGAGCCCGCCGAGTTCAAAACTCGATTACCCTGGTGGCAGGAATATTATCCGGTGCGCACTATCAAGAAGAAGCATACCATCATCTTCATTAGATATAATGTTGGCATATCTTTCGTTGAATTCATTTAAGCAGTATAAGAGTTGTTTGAAAAAATGGTGGTGGTGTGGTGGTTTTGCAAGAATCATAACATTCATCCTTATGAGGTATCTGTGCCCAAAATTATTTACTTCCTTTTTAATGAGGGATATCAATACGGAACCTTAAACTCTTGCAGATCAGCTTTATCCCTTATCTTAGGGTCCACATTAACTAGCGACGATAGAGTGCAAAGGTTTTTTAAAGGTGTTTTTTGTTTAAGACCACCAAAACCCAAATATAACGTGACATGGGACACCAACCTGGTTTTAGACCACTTGAGCTTATGATATCCGACCTGCGAGATTTTTATGGAAAAATTAACATACAAGACTGTTATGTTACTAGCACTCGCCACAGCACAGCGAGTCCAAGCGCTTTCCAAAATAAATATCAAAAATATTCACGTTTCTACTAACCGTATTATTATAAAAATTCCAGAGTTCATTAAAAACACTTGACCTGGCTGTAAACAACCAGTTTTAAATTTACCTTACTTCACAGAAAGACCAGCAGTATGTCCAGCGTATAGTTTAGAATGTTATTTAGAAAGAACCGCACCCATAAGGAAGTCTAACTATTTATTTATCGGCATCAAAAGGTCACATAATAATGTTGGTACCGAAACCCACAGTCGCTGGTTAAAGAACACGCTGTCTGATTGCGGGATCGACGCGAGCGTGTTCAGTGCGCACAGCACGAGACACGCCGCGACCTCGCGCGCACACTCGCTCGGCGTCAGCGTCGATACCATCCGCAGCACCGCCGGCTGGAGTAGACAGTCCAATACTTTTGCACGATTTTAAACATTTGACTGTTTACTCATTGATGATATTACCGTCTAAGCTCTCAAAGTCTACATGTGTAATATAATACAACTAATTACTAATCGAGGACGAGGCGCTCGTATAATTAGTGATTAAACGAACTTACCTGGTAAGTGAAGTTCTATCATAATTATGCGAGTGCCGAGTCCGAAGAGATTAATAATCCCTCCCTCCCTCTCCCATGTTAATCTCGCCGATAATACATCAATGATATTTGTTCTCCTTGTTCATTAACTCCTAACTAAATGAGAGGCGAAGAGACGATTGGACGGAGGTAAATAATGTGAAAGGAATAAAAATAAAAAAAGTTAAATATGAAAATATCTCAACTTCAAGTGCAGAGTGGTGGTACGTATGCGTAACTACATGTATAATATAATACAACTAATTACTAATCTCTTCGGACTCGGCGCTCGCATAATTATGATAGAACTTCACTTACCAGGTAAGTTCGTTTAATCACTAATTATTAAGCGGTCCTTACGACCCGTGGGTAACACACAAAAAAATTAGAGTTTGATGAAATATTTATAATTGTGTACGTGAGGGTAGAATTGGGTAAATATCGAGTGTAAGTCTGTCTACGTTGAACGACATTTTATTACATTTAATATTACATGAAGCTGGGATCTGTGCCCAATATTTAATGAAGATAACTACGAGTATTAATAATGTTTTTAAGAGAAGAAAGTTGAAAACTTTCTTTTGTTCATAATAAATTATAATTAATAAAGTAGTCACGATATCCGAATGGTTGGAATTCGAGTCTGGATACCCGAAGTCGATCTCCAGGTGGCAGGCTTGTACCAAAGTTTTTTTTTAAACTTATGTACAATTTATAGCGTTAACTTGGACGGCGACAGGCTCACCACCAGTCACTATGTCTGATAAAATATCTTCGGTGGAAGGATGGTTATATCGGAAATGACGTAAACATATTTTTATGTTTTTTTTTATATATTAAATTAATAAGGTAATGCAATAAGTGTATTTTAAGTTACTGGTGACAGACAGCAGCGTCTAAGATGAGAGATTCTGCTTATAAAAAAGATCTTGTAGTAGTTTATAGGTTGTGTTATTTTATGTACGTATGTTGGATCAGCAAAGTCAGATACACCATCGCCACCCATGGTTCCGAGTGTGGACTGCGAAACGTAACGTCGCAGGTTCTGGCCCGCCATTCCACGACTACGACACGACGATACACGCATCACACTTGCCTAGGTGGTTATCATGAATACTAGTAATGTAGCTAAGTCACGATAGCCGAGTGATTGGGTGGTCGGAATTTCGAGTCAAAAAAGTTCGATCCCCAAGTGGCAGGCTCGTACCAATAGGTTTTTCAAAAACATATGAACGAATTACATCGTAGGCTCACTTTTCAAAGACGGCGACGGTCTCACCACCTGTCACGTTGTCCCGAAAAATATCTTCGGTGGAAGGTAGGTCGAAGGGACTTAATTGTCTAGACTAGACCTCTCTCTACCCCTGTATTTGGAATTGCGTGAAGATATTTTATTTTATTTTATTTAAAATGTAACATCCTAGAATGTTTAGTATTTAATCGTTACTATCTGAGTTAACAACAATTTTTTTCTGAATACATAATGTTACTCTTCTTAGAATAATTCATATAAAATTGGAGTTAATAACTGAAGGTTTTGACCACGAATGAAAGTATAGCTTTAAAATGTCCCAAATTTGTTAAGTAACTGAACTGAGATGAGGTAGAACTCATTGGAAAGTTTATCGGTGCTTTCAATATCCCCAGGCGCTTATAGTCAAGCACTTTATTGCTGCTTGGAACAGAGAAAACTTTATCTTACTCAATAGTTCGTATGAGAAATTTCAAAGAGTGAAAATTGCCTTTTAAGTGCTTCATTTTCAATAAGGTTTTGTTTAATAATAGAGCTTTAAACACAATTTTTAAACTCTATAAAATGTGTTAGTCACGTGAAGTTAGTTGCTATATACATGTTTTCTGATTTGTAAAAGTACACTAAAACCTTAAATTTCTTAAAAGATACTGAAAGATGGAGGGATAACCACCTCCACAAATACCTGACAAAATTTTATAGACGTTAAAGTGCAGCAGCGTCTATGGTGTGCGGTATCGCCACTTTATTTACTAAACGTTGCGATTAAAATTTAGATTTGATTGTAGCAGTAATAGGTTGTACACTCTCGTACAATTTCGCCTTAAAATATGTAATTACTGGTAGCATTGCAGTCTATCTTAGCCCCAGACTTACTATAGTATCTATTAAAAATGTTGTCCTGCAGTGTCGGTTGAGACCTAAGTTGTGGTGGATTCCTTAACCTCTAGGTACCCACAAGCGACACATCTTATGCAAAAATTTATGTTTAAAGGTATGGGCAGTTAAGCGATCGAGCTGTCAATACTATCTAACAATATAAATAAATAAAATAAATAAATATCTTCACGCAATTCCCAATACAGGGGTAGTCAGAGGTCTAGACTAGACAATGAAGTCCCTTCGACCCACCTTCCACCGAAGATATTTTCGGGACAACGTGACAGGCGGTGAGCCCGTCGCCGTCTTTATGTCCAAGCCAACGATATAATTCATACATGAGTTTTCGTAAACCCTTTGGTACGAGCCTGCCACATGGGGATCGAACTCGGATCTCTCGACTCGACATTCCGATCACCCAATCACTCGGCTATCGTAACTTTAAAATATGTAATTTCAGTAATTACATATTTTAAGGCGTTGCATTGTATCTTAGCCCACAGACATACCAACGTATCTATGAAGATCTGTTGTTCTGCGCTGGCGATTGTGACCTAAGTTGTGGTGGATTCCTTAACCTCTAGGTACCAACAAGCTTAATTTTGTGCGGGTAGCGACACCATTAAGCTTATTCGAACCCGCAACACTCATGTTTAAAGTTATAGTGACCAGCAGCTAAGCTATCGAGCCGTCAATACTATCTAAAATATGTTTAACTAAATATACAATCCAGTTAAAAAATGTAACTAAAGGTTAAATATGTATCTACGACACGATCGAATACATAAAAATTGAATGTAGTGCCTACCCCGTCATGTAGTTATCGGAGAAATAACTTCGAGGTCCGTAATAACATTTCTGTTGGCGGGAAAACTGCGCAAAATGGCGTCATTTTACTGAACAAATTTGGAATGTATAAATATAAAAATACGATATGTAAATTTTTAAAACCTCAGACTACGCCAGTATTGAGAAATATGCCAGATAAAAAACACTGCTTTACGTGGTGTAGCCAGCTCTTAGATTCCGGGTTCTAATCTTGGACGGATCAATAAAGAAAACCACTGTTTTACTATACTCAGCGTCACAAAAATCGCACCTCTCTGAGTTTGCGCGGAAAATGGCTGTAATGGCTAGAAACGAATTATATTTATATAAATATGGTATGTTTGAAATGGGTATTTGAATAGCTTTACATTATTAATAAAAAAATCATGAAATCATTCAAAACATTTATAATTATAGAGCGTCAAAAATAAACACTGTCAAATGGTCTTTAGCTAGATACACCACCTAAAAAGGATATAAAAGGGTCGATCTGGATGAAAGATGGGTCGATCTCGGCGGCGGCCTTTTTTAAAGAAATATCGTCAAGATATTTCGAAAAAATTAATGATCACCCAAATCCGTTAGTGGCGGGTCTAGGAAACTACACCCCATCCCGAATTTTCACCCGTTTTGAAAGACGGCCTAAGCACGTCTTGATTGATGACGACGACGTCATCACAAAAACAAACAAAAGATTCGGGGCCGCGTCCCCGTAGGGTTAATCGCAATAACACACGAACACAGTAGGTACACTACACACAGTTCGTAGTCAGAATCGCGGTCCCATGTTTCACGGTTCACACGAGATTGTCTCGGGTAACCGTCCGAAATACGACCCTCTCCCAACACGCATGGCCCCCGGGGCCTCTCACCCTGCCCCTCCCCCGTATGTCGAAGGTCTTCGCTTCGTTACAGGGTTCCAGTGCGTCACGACGTTGTCTCTTTTCTTCTTTTTACCTGCGGGCCTTCGTTCTCGTAGGTCTCCTCAGATGACGCTGTAAAGGCCTCCGGGTCAACAGCATCCCGTGGATGGTTTTTAGTCGGTATGTTCCTCCTTCTGAGATCCGAGTCCGACACTGTTCGTTTCGGTGGCCTCCCGGTCAGGAAACGTTCGTGCGTATAGCATTTTCCTCCACGGTTATAAAAAAAAAAAGATGGGTCAGTCGTAATTTAGACTTTGCAGTGAACACACGTGAACAAGTAACCCAAGTAAGAACTAGTAAAGATGGACACCAGCTTTGAGGAAGCCGCTCAAGTGATTGCCCTATTGCAGTCGGGGATGCGGCAGTGTGACGTTGCTCGACAGTTGAACTTGTCCCGTTTTTCAGTTCGACTGGTGTTCCAACGTTTTCAGCAGACTGGTGGTTATGTTAGAAAACCGGGATCTGGAAGAAAACGGTGTACATCAGAAAGCGATGATCGTTTCATCGTTACGGCATCTTTACGAAACCGTTTTATAAATGCTGTTGAGTTGTAACAACAGCTTCGATCAACTCGGAAAACATCTGTGAGTGTTTCTACGATAAGAAGAAGGTTACACGAAAAGAGTTTAACAGCCCATAGACCTGCTAAAAGGTCCAAAACTTTCTGCACAGCATCGCAGAGATCGCCTAGAATTTGCTAGCAACCATTGCGAGTGGATCTAGAACAATGGCGGACCGTACTCTTCTCTGATGAGACGAGGGTCTATCTCTTCTGCTGATTACAGACGTAGAAGGGTCTACAAAAGACAGGGGGAGAGGTTCACACAACCCTGCTTCGAATAATCCGTCGTATACAGGGGTGGCTGGTGGTATATTTTGGGGCGGCATTTCCGTCGACGGGAAGCGGAACTTGTGTGCGTTTTCCAGTGGCCGTGGGCAAGGGTCATTAAATGCTGGGTCGGTACATTACTGAAATCCTCGAGGAACATGTGGTCCTGTATGCCGGTTATGTCGGTGATGGATTCATGTTAATGCATGATAATGCTCGTTGCGACACCGCGGCTGGCACGAAGTCCAGACCTTAACCCAATAAAACATCTCTGGGATGACCTAAAACGGCGCGTGCGAGCTCGAGATCCAGCTCCAACCACTCCTCAAGAGCTCCAAGATGCGATACTTGAAGAGTGGAAACAAATACCCCAAGATGCTGTTGCGACCCTTGTGAGGTCCATGAAAGATAGCATGGAAGCCGTTATCAAGGGGGTAATACTAGGTTTTAAGAACTTCTTTTGTATTTAGTAAGTTTTTTTTTTAAATTATTAATTTGCATTTGCAATTCGGTTCCGGTGAAAGGTTGGTCGAAAGGACTTAATTGTCTAGACCTAATCGCCTCTTATTAACTAGAACACGAAAAGGGGTTATGTCTATAGTATATGATGCCTAGTCTCACGGCTAATTTGCGATGAGCTTTAAATTATAAATAAAAAAATGTGAGGGAAGATACAGTTTAACCTTATCTGAAATATATCCTTTTCGTGTGTATGAAACAGTCACGTACAATTTTATCGCGCGCAAAACCACGCGGTGCAGCTTCTTTCTATAATTTATACACCTTGCTACACTCTATGGAGCTTATAAATTATGAAACCAAACACTTCTGTACCGTCGAAACTCCCGTAATACTTTAACATACTCAGGGTAACTAAACTATTCAGTAGTCTTTATAGTTTCATGATGCAGATGTTTTAGTGTTTAAAATCCATAAACGTGCTTGCCAAATAACAGAATGGTAAGGAATTGTTATGAACTGGTTCCGGTTATTCTGAACTAAAAACGAGTTCAAAATTACCGACAACTACGTCATGTTTCATATGTATTGAACTAGTTATGAAATACGGCTTTATTTAAAATGTAGTAGGATTAGTCATAAATACCTATGACAAAGACCTTCACGGTACCAATGCTGATTGCATTTAGAAAGTTGCATCCTCTTCTAAATGGTATAAAAGCTGAATACACGCATAATAAACGTACACAAAAATAAATATTTTTTTCCAGAGACAGAGAGACCCGTACCCTGTAACCCGTAGGTGTGCTACGGGGATGGCTTACATCTTACAGTGTGCTTATAATTATGATATTGACGACCTCCGTGGACGAATGGCATACACACCGGTTCTCAAGATGTCCCAGCTGTGAGGTGAGCTGCGAGGTGCCCCGGGTTAGATACCCGGACGTGTCAACGTGCAACCTTCGTTGTTTCAGATTCCATAACACTAGTGGTTTTCTTTGGGATTAGAAAAATGCATGTGATGTGGTTCCTATTTTTATATAATACGATGAATCTCAATTAACTTCCAAGCTCCGCTTGTTTAAATTCACATTTAGCTAAGTAGAATATGGATCGCCGGGATTCTGAAAACAAACAATATTCTACCCAGCCCGTCTTCCTGTTAGTTTAATCTGCTGAAAATTACTTAATTACTTACATTGTCTAAAGTCACATAACAGACAACATAATTTCGTCTACTCAGCAAGTTATGTTGATATTTGTTTTGTTTGAATAAATTGATCTTGTTTTCAACCGACTTCACAGTTAGGAGATTAATAATTCTTGTCGTTTGTTTTTCCTGAACTCAGATATATTTTGTTTAATAAATGAACTGTGGGTGGAATATATAATAAATGAACCCAGTTGTCGAGGTGCGTGATTTACGTTCGATTCCAAGGCTTACAAATTTTTTTTATAGTAAATGAAATTAGTGATGTTACCACAAGCAGGTGAAGGAAAAAATCGTGAGGAAATAGCATTTATGAATTAATTTTAATCAAGCTGTACTCTCTAGCTGATACTCGCTATTGTGTCATACAGACAATATTTGTAAAAAAAAATCTAAACTATTTTATTTTTAAGGTAAATTTTATTCTGGCATGTACCGAGGGTCGGTGTCAATTTTTCAAACAAAAGACGAGAATGTAAAGTGGCTCCCGAGACCTATGCAAACACCTGGAATACAACGTAACATATGTTATTTTACCGCACAGGACTAAATTGAATGCCGTATGCATTATGTACATGTCTATGTGTATATATCTATAAAAAATTGCTTTTGTAAATTTGATCATAAAATTCAAAAAATAGTCTACGGATGGATTGACTTGAAATTTTTACACAACTGTACATTTCTATAAAAGAGAACTAGAATTTCCTAACATAGCAGGACAAACTACAAAATAGCATAACGTGTTTCTCAGTGAATATTGACAAGGAATTTTTCATTTACTTAGTTGAATAAATAATATCAGATCGAGCCATAGACAAGCGCGGCATGGTTTATCGTGTTTATGAATATTTCGTGTGGCTGCATACACATTAATTAATTATACGTATATGTACATGTATATGTATATGTAGTATGTATAGCAAATATATGCGTGTATTTACAAGTGTGCAATCTACTAATACAATCACATTTGTGTTATACCATTTACAAAAATACCCAGGTGGAAAGAAACATTGAAATCTACTAATACTTAAAAAATATATGTACATACCACCACTCACATACAAGTTACTACAAAAATACCCAAAAAATTAGAAAGGGGGTAAAAAACCTTTTAACCCCCTTTCGGGTTATTGAAAATATATTCACGCCATTCCCAATACTGCGCTACACAGAAATCTAGACTATTAAGTCCTTTAAACCCACCTTTCACCGAAGAGATTTTTAGGATAACATTACAGATGGTGAGCCTGTCACCGTCTTTATATGCAAGCCAACGTACGTAAAAATATTTTGCTTTTATTTGGCTGTAAAAGTCCACAACAGCACATAGGCTTTCCCTCACCTAACTATCTGCAGTCTTCATATTAATATACCTTAAAGATTAATTTAACTATAGATATAAAAGGAAACACTGTTAGGCCTGATATAGACTTGAAATTTCAAGTCAATCAATCGACAACTTTTCAAGTTTTAAAAAACTCATTAGCACGAGCCTACCACTCGGCTATCATATCGTGAGGCAAAAAAAATGTATATTTGTAATTTGTGTAATACTATTATGTATACTGTCAGAGCCGTGGTATAGTAGTAGTCTGTGGTCAGCTCTTTATATTGCGAGTGATCCAGGTTCGATTCGCGGAATGATACATCTAAAATTGTTATGAATCATTTTATTCGTTGAATTTACAACGAGATCACCGTGAAGAGGGTAAACCCTCCCCAACGGGGAAAACCCAAATCCTGCAGTGGACTTTTACAGGCTGTTACGATTATGATATTATGAACTTCATTTCTCTAGATTCTAATTTTCAAGCAGCGCTAGGTGAAAATTACATTTAGCTGAGTAAAATATGAATTCTGAAAACAAACATTCTTCTACCCAGCCCGCCTTAATATAACTAAAGTATTTGTTTCGTCGCATTACGGTAAACATTATTTTATCTACTCAGCAAATTATGTTAATATTTATTTTGTTTGAGGTAATTTATCTTGTTTTCAACCGACTTCACATTTATGAGGTTAACAATTCTTGTTGTTTGTTTTTCAGGAAATTCTGAATAGACTTTGATATTTAGTTAAATAAATTAATTGTGGCTACCCAGTTCGATCCTTGAGTCTGCACAACAAAACTAATTTAGAGTAACTTTACATTGCTGAACTTAGAATGCCGTATGTAAATGTGTATGTGGTATGTATATGTATGTATGTATGAATGTATATGTATCTTTCTTCTCTTTTGTAACTTTCATTTCTTTGTTTTCTTTGTGGTATACAATAAAACATATATAAGTATAAGCATATAATATTAGCTATCATATATTTGTACACACAATTCAAAAGTAGTCTATGTACGGATTGACTTGAAATTTTTACACTCATGCACATGTCTGTAAAGGAGAGTCTTTAGTTGTATACTTTACCGAAACTTCCACAGAATTAAAATTTCCAAATATAGTAGCTTTTTGAGCTACTCTATTTGGAAAATACTAAGCCGGATAAGGTGTTTCTCGGTTAATATTCACAAAAAAACTTTTATTTCATTGAATAAATAATATCAGATTACATGGCGTAATCTGATATTATTTATTCAATGAAATAACCAAGCGTGGCATATTTTAACGTGTTTATGAATATTTCATATATATAACATAAACAATAAATTATATGAAAATTGCACTGGACCAATATACCTTTTAATTAAAACTCTTATTTAATATGCAACCAAACTTATTATGCTGGTGCACACATTAATCGGCTCGGCTGTGATAGTACCTTAGCTACGCAGAATAATTGTCGTAAAAAGATGCTTCTGCGATTCGTTACTTCAATATGGCGAGGCGTCATCGACGTTTTCTCGTCAGAAGCGGATATAACGGTCGCCAATCAAGAAAATCTATTAATGGATGACATCACTCCAGCAACAAAGTTTTCTTTCGAGCTTTATAATGCAGGCGACTAAGAAGTGTAATTCCCAGTCTGTAATCTGGCAGAGAGCGGTGCTCTCCAATACCGCCCCCATCGTCGGCTAGTTCCTTTCCTTGTCATCCTAAACCTCGGCTGTCTGTTTTCCCCTGCCAAGGGCTTCCGTTTTGTTTGGTCTTTATTTATAATGTACTTAGTATTTTGTTTATCTTATTGTATGTATGATTATTTTACATTTTTATTTATAAACCAATCAGAGGAGTATATAAATAAATATTCCAAAAATAATAATGATGCCTCATCTATATAATGAATAATCTGTCATATAACAAAAAATATTAATAATGTAAATCTTATAGGCTACAGAATTTTATTAGCGCGAATCTGGTGCCTGAAGCAGGTAAAATAATATTTCAAGTAAATTTCTATTTATATTGTATTATGTTCACTGTGGTAATCCATATATAGTGATTTATTTTCACAACAGTGAATATCACTGTCTTATTTTAAAAATACAGTGATTTTTATACATACACGTGTACTTTACAACTCATTTGCTATCAAATTTTGATGCACCAATTTAGATTTCTATTGTATTTACTTACTTACTTATCTTCAGTCACAATCCTTAACAGCGTAGCCAGAGAGAACAGATCGCCAAATGTTTGATGCTTACTTTTGATCTTCGAGCAATTTACTCACATGGCCTCCGTAAGTTAGTCTCGGCGTAACTCGACACCTTTTAAAGTTAAATTTCGTGCTACATGTTTTTTCACGATTCAGTCTTCATTAATTCGCTCAACGTGCCCAAACCATCGAAGCACTCCATTGTCAATTTAGGTGATAATGTCATCTTTAAAACCTATCATATTTAAAAACTCTCCGTTTCGTTTTCGTGCCGCCGAGGTTACACCGCACATTTTACAGAGACCACATCTCCACTGCCTTTAACTTGCTTTTGCTGCTTCTTCTGGCATACCCATGTTTCGCTGCCATATAATAAAGTCGGTACAGGAACTGCGTTATGTTTTGCAAGGCGTGTAGTTTTCAACACGCCTTACCTTTTCACTAACGCAGTGAGGGCTCCGTCAACTTTAATTAAATATCAAATATCTCCGTCATTAAATATATGACAATAAAAGCAACATAATGTATTGTGCAGTTAACCTGAATCTAGAAAAATTTTACTGTAGTTTACAGAACAACCAATAGGTTCTTTACATATTACACTAAAAAGAAAAAAAACTACGTTTAAAAAAGGACTTCAAAAACTAAATAAATAAATAAATATCTTCACGCTATTCCCAATTCAGGGTAGACAAAGGTCTAGTCTAGACAATTAAGTCCCTTTGACCCACCTTCCATCAAAGATATTTTCGGGACAACGTGACCTGTCACGGTGGTGGTGATTGGTGAGCCACGACATAAGTATCATAAATGAAATAAGTAAATTTACAATTTACCTCATGTCGTCATGCCTTTTCGTTTTGAAATTCACTACCGTGGCTAAAAAAAAGTTTAGTTTAAAAATAAATCAGTAACAACATGCTTACAAATTCAATTCCCACTTAATGGCGTACTTTCGCGCCCATTTCGCGAGCCATTCCCTCCGCAGTTTGAAGTCGTTATCGCCGTTGACACGTTTGAGCGCTCTCTAGAACGTCTTTGTTACCTAAGTGTCTTGGATACAATAGAATAATAAAATGTTCTAAGCAAATTGATATGAAAATGTTTATTTGGATAAATACCGTGAGACTGAAATTTTAAATTAGTTATCACACAACATAAATTATATACAAGCGTGCGGCACGGTGGCACACCAAGAGTGTTGCCATGCTACAGTAAACATCGCGAGATGAATCCCGCCTTGTCAGTTGAAAATTCATTCATTTGAAATAAATTAATAGTTTTAATTAACGAGTGGATCCGACAGACGTTGTTCTGTCAAAATTTGTGTGTTCGTAATCGTTTACAATTTGGTAAAAAGTAATTTCAAACGTTTAATAGGTATCAAACGTTTTATTCAACTACGGTTATATATTAGCGACAAAATCTTATAATCTAGCGAATAAATCATTAACAATTTTTCCCAATATTCAGTCTTTTCCACTATGTATTTACCAAAATTTTCTTCCAATAATCTTTCATCAGGTGAACCGATGGCTCGTTTACTACCTTGTCCAATAAAAAGAAACGTATGAACGAGAACGTGACTTTAAAAGGTACTACCTAAACCAATTTAGCCGATATTGTTCCATATATCTAAACTTGCAAGTAGACTAAGCTTTACAGAATATGCGGTAAGGAAAATAAGATGCCTTAATGATGTAAAAAAGAATTGTTTATTCCATATATGTTTGCTCAAGAGCGAAGAGATGACTTATATGCCATTTTAAGAAAGAAAATATCATCACTACAGCTAGACTGCTTTCTAGCTCTAACAATGTTTTGAAAATGTGTCGTATAAAATATGTCGTACAATATGTCGTAGCAAATGCTTCTTAATATATAAATGTTTCTTTTTGTTATTGTTATGGTGATTGTTTTGTGTTATCTTATTTTATTTTTCAATGTTTAGCTCAATTTGCAATACTAACATAATAATTAAATTATTAAAACTTCCGTGAGACAATATCAATCAAATTTCATACGCTCTTATACTACTTATCTTTACTCACACAAATCATTCTCACCAGTAGTACTCATTCCACTCACCCTGACGAAGGACCTCCGATAGGTCCGAAACTAGTCGGTACCTACACCGATTATTGTAACGTAACTTTTGCCGTTTTTAACTATTTGACTAACATAGCACTTAAGTAATTTATTTTATTATTATTTTTGTATACTAACAAGTGGGCCTAGTTGCCCCAATTAAGAAATATTATTATTATTATTAATTATTGTAGCAAAATATCATGTAGTGTTTTGCTGTGTGGATATGCAGCTGACGTGGAAAAGATATAGACTTTGCAAAAGAAGGCAGAGTTCTAGACAATTTAATTCTCGACCCACCTACGATATAAATCGTACATAAGTTTTGAAAAAACCTATTGGTACGTGCCTGCCATCGGTATCGATCAAGGTATCGAACTCGTGGCTCTTTATTCAAATTTCAGCCGCACGGCTATCGTGACTTATACGTTGTAGTATAATTTACCATTCTGCTTGCATTCTTGTCATGTACCGACAAATCTCCACGAATTTTTAAAAAAATCTTTATAGATTTGTTCGTGCGAGGCTCCTGCAATTCGAAAGATACCTTTGCCAGGTCACGTCGTACTTCCGAGACTTGTATTTCTGACTCCAATACATAATGTCTTATCTCAAACTATTTATTAATTTCGAAAGCTTTTGGAATAAATATTCTCTAAACATATATTTTTCTTCTGAATCTAAACATATTCGCAATGCGGTATCTGTCACGTAATGTGTATTTTTTTATCTTCATGCAAGGGGTATACACAATAAAATACTTTTTTTTCCATTTTTCCCATTTTTTGCGTACTTTTCACCGAAGCTTTTTGACAGGTGGAGTGCCTGGAATTATAAGTATCGCACAGCAATTTAGAAAACAACGTAATAAAAATAAAAACTTTTGTGTCTCGGCGTCGGGATAAGAGTGTTAGATAAAACCTTAGACAATAGAAAGAAACATGTTTTCTAGCTTAACAACACATGGTTGCAGCGTAAGAATATTTCACCTCCTCTCTTCCCGTAGTTGTCGAAAGATGTCGCGAATGTAAAGGAAATCATAATTTTATTACATTATAGAGGGTAGTCGCATATATCAATATTCAGTAATGAGTGTAGGTATATAGGGTAGATGTAAAATTATAGAGAGTGTTATAAATCCAGATGACACGACAAGACGAGGCTTTTTCGTGTGGGTCATATGGGGATTAGAAGTTGAGGTGCTTGGCCTGTCTGGGGACAGTTATGATTAAGTTTGAATGGGATTCAACTGTATCTGTAAAAGTGATGCTCGCGCTGACGTGACGTAAAAACTAAGATTAGACTCAATATTAGTGAGACAAGGCTTGGGGTGGCTAAAGGGTAGGTTGAAGGCCACTACGGAGTGCATCGCCGTGTGTCTTGTAGAAACAATTGACGTCAAATGCGGTGACTAAGGGAATAGCCTAAAAATTCATTGGGTTCCATCAGGTAGCGGGATAATATCAAAAAATATACCACACCAACATTCAGCAGACCTGAGATGGTGTTTTAAGTGTAAGGTGCAGGTACTGGTATCGCCAATCCGGCTCCTCAATAGTTATTATGGCAAACCCTTCCTTAGAGGTGTCATGCAGAGCCATTATGAATGTGATGAGATAGTTTAACAAATGCTCATGCTTTACTCTACCATTTTAAAAGACCTCCTAAACCAAAATAATTATAAAATCATTGCATAGACAACCCACTCTCACTGTTTCCTTATTTTTCTTGTCACCATAATCTCAAGCGTGATACGCCCATGTAAGCCCGTTGCCCAATAAACTATTTTGTGAATAGTAATTATTGCAGACGGAATGTTATAGAGCAGGTAGCTAATTATGCTGTCCGTCTCCCTAGATTAATTACTAAAATTTCCTTTCTAGCGTAAAATATATTTCAACCACGTAAATACTCAATCAGCTTTTCAAATGTATTGTAGTTTTGTCCCTTTGACCCACCTTCCACCGAAGATATTTTCGGGACAACGTGACAGGTGGTGAGCCCGTCGCCGTCTTTATGTCCAAGCCAACGATGAAATTCGTACATAAGTTTTGAAAAACTCATTGGTACTGCCACCTGGGATCGAACTCAGGTCTCTCGACTCGAAATTCCGACCACCCAACAACTCGGCTATCGTGACTCATCTTCCCGAAAATATCTTCGGTGGAAGGTGGGTCAAAGGGACTTAATTGTCTAGACTTGACCTCTGTCTACCCCTGTATTGGGAATTGCGTGAAAATATTTATATTTATTTATTTATTATTGTAGTTTTGTGTAGTGAGGTATGTCACACAGTTTGATAAATAAAGAAAAAAAATATCTTCATGCAATTCCCAATACTGGGGTAGACAGAAGTCTAGTCTAAACAACTAAGTCCCTTTGACCCACCTTCCACTGAAGATATTTTGGGACAATGTGACAGGTGGTGAGCCCGTCGCCGTCTTTATATCCAAGCCAACGAATATAGGTCGTACATAAGTTTTTGAAAAACCCATTGGTACGAGCCTGCCACCTGGGGATCGAACTCGGGTCTCTTGACTCGAAATTTCGACCACCCAACCATTCGGCTATCGTGACCATACTCAATCACCTTTTCAAATGTATTGTAGTTTTGTGCAGAGAAGTATGTTCCACAGTTTTTTAGTTACTTATTTTTAGTTTTAGTTACTTCCATAGCATAATGTCATATGGTATTCTGCTATGGGGTCATGCAGCTGACGTGGAAACAGTATTTGTTTTACAAAAGAGGGCCATACGAGCTGTATATTGTCTAAATTCCCGAGCAACTCTTAGAGAAAAATTTAAAGATATTAATATTTTAACACTGGCCTCTTAATACATATATGAAAATTTAATGTATGTGCATAAAAACATTAATACTTTTAGCAACACTTCTGATGTACATAATGTAAATACTAGGAACAAACACAAGCTTGTAACACCGGTTACTAGACTCCATAGAGTAAGTAACTCGTTCTTAGGGCGGTGTATACGCCTAACTTCTACAACAAAGTCCCGGTAAATGTGCAAAGCCTGTCTATTAACGGGCTTAAAAAATTTATTAAAGAAAAGCTTTATAGGAAGGGTTATTATAATATAAATGAATATATTAATAACAGTAACCCCCGGGAATAAGATGATTTCTAGAAAATATCACATTATATTTGTATAATGTATTATATTGTTAAAAATATTGACCAAAAAAGAGGATACCTACGGAGTTTCTTTCGCCTGTTTCTTCTCCGTTAGAGGAACCTCATGACGAAACGGTGGTGGATTAAAAATGACTATCGATAAACGAATGTATGTTCTTATGTCGATGATTTATTCATCAAATCAAATCAAATCATTTATTGATTTGATTTGATTTGAGTTTATCAAATAAAGAAATATTGTATTTAAGATGTAATGCTATTGTGTTTTTATGTAATCTACTTTACAAATATTTTTTTTATAGAAAAGGCCGGCAAACGATCAGGCGGCTCACGTGATGGTAAGTGATTACCGCCCATGAACACCCGCAATACCAAAGGCATAGCAGATACGTTGCTGGCCATAGAGTGCCCCCCCTCCCAAAATGGGGAAGGGGGGTGTGTGGGCCTCCGGTTACCTGCACTCACCAGACGAAACGCAGAAGTTCGTTAGACTCCTACTTCACGCCGGTATTCTGTGAGGTCGTGGTACTTCCCCGGTCGAGCCGGCCCATTCATGCAACAACAAAAGCTGATGCGTGGCTCTACCACTGTTAATACTAATGTTACAAGCATCGGTTGTGTCGGGGGAGTTACAGATTACCGGCGAGGTTTTGCATGCGGTTACAGATAAGCGGAGGCTCTCTTTCTCCCTAATTCCTGTTGCCTCCTTTTCATCCCGGTACCCTATGAAATGGTCGATAACGACTACACTAAGATACTTGTTGCACTGCGCTAATACATTTATTTCTCTAAATTTTATTTACTCTACAAAAATGTACAAAATGGCGGACTTAATGCCTAAAGGTATTCTCTACCAGTCTACCTTTGGTTTGAGCTTAGAACCAAGTGATCTTCTTCATTATAGCCAAAATCTATTGGTGATACGCTTCCTCCAAAAGTTGCCACAAAGAAAGGTATAACGGATATAAAGGTGACCATGTTTCCCTTGATCAGAAATAAATGACGGTATAATGAAATTTCACTCAATAATTATTAATTGTTTTTCGCGTATCTACGTCGTTCTCAGAGATGAAACTTACCTGGGTATTTTTGTAATGGAATATTACAAAATAACGATATTTATTACATATAAATTAAAAAATACTTATTACAAAATATTTGACAAATCGTTGTAACAATTGCCTTGATACCAATGCATAAATTTATATCCTTTTAAGATTAGCTCATTAAAAATAAGAGAAGCATATTTTATATAGGACTAGGTAGTCATTTCATTATTATCATCACAACGGCCTGTGAAAGTCCACACACAGGTGTCTCCCATACGGGAGGGTGTGGCATAAACGCCATGATTTGATCACAGTAACTGTCATCTTTGACGCTGCTGCCAGTCATCGGTCTGCTGAATTAGTATAGTTTAATATTTTTCGAAATGGTTATCCCGCCATGTGTCACTAGCAAATTGCAATATCAAGACCGTTCCCTTAGTCGCCTCTTACGACATCCACGTCAAGAAAGAGGATAGTATGTACGAGTACTTACACCATAATAACCACGCAACACGTAGTCATTTTCTTCAAATAAAATTCACATAAATAACAACACAAAGAAACCGAAATAGAAACCATTCGTTCGTGGCAACGAGACGTTAATTTCCCGTTGGAGTCACGAAACAATAACAACTTCGTTTTAATTGTGTATTCACCTGACTCAGTCACTTAGTGTAATGTTTGTTTTGTGCACAAGACTACACGAGCGTTAGAAATTGCAGTCTCATTTATTTTAGTTCCATTTGCTGGAAACAATTTTAGACTAAATATATAACTAGTACATACTTGAGATATTAAATGGATTAGAATTCATCCCCTACCAACTTCCTCTGTCGGGAGTGACGTTGATCTCATAGCTTGTCTTATATTCGTCATGTAGAGAGAATAAATCCACGAAGTAATGTAATTAATGAAAACAGGAAAAACCAGAGAGCCAATACATTACCACCAGGTTAATAGTGCACACCAGATAGTGGTGTAATTCTCTACTTTGATCCATGAAATAACTTTGAAACCAATCACAGATATGTTAACCGAATGAAACAGGTTATGATAACAGTGTCGGTCTTCTACCCATCCACACCCACATCCGCACTCGCTCTCGCATCCACACACGCTCCCGCACTCGCTCTCATACCCGCACCCGCTCACGCGTCCGAACCCGCTCTCGCACCCGCAAACGCTCCCGCACCCGCTCTCGCTCTCACACCCGCATCCGCTCTCATATCCGAACCCGCTCTCGCATCAACACACTCTCCCGCACCCGCTCTCATACCCGCACCCACTATCGCACTCGCATCCACAACCGCACCCGCTCTCGCTCCCGCACCCGCACAATCACCCGCTCTCGCTTTCGCACCAGAACTCGTACCCGCCCTCGCACACGCACCCGTACCCGCTCTAGCATCCGTACCCGAGTTCCGAGAGGATGATTGGAATTCGAGTCAAAAGACCCGAGTTCCATCCCCAAGGCTCGTACAAATGAGCTTTTTCAAAAACTTATGTTCGAATTAAATCGTTGGCTTGGAAATAAGAACTTGGAAGGCGACTGGCTCGCCACCTGTTACTTTGTCTCAAAAATGTTTTCAGTAGAAGGTAGGTCGAGTGGTTGGGTGATCGGATTTCGAGTTGAGAGACCCGAGTTCAATCCCCAGGTGGCAGGCGCGTACTAATGGTTTTTTTTATATCTATGTATGATTCATATCGTGGCCTTGGAGATAAAGACGGCGTCGGGCTCACCACCTGTCACGTTGTCCCAAAATATCTTCGGTGAAAGGTAGGTCGAAAGGACTTAATTGTCTAGACCTCTGTCTACCCCTGTATTGGGAATGGCGTGAAGATACTGTACACCATAAGAGGCATAGAATAGAGAAAACAAAGAAAAATCAACTAAACTTAAGTGGCAGGTACAATTTCCAAGGAACCACCGCGTAAAATGAATAAATAATACAAATGTGATTCTTCAATTGACCTCTGGGTCGAATTTATATGTAATAATAATTTAATGTTCTCAAATATAATTTCAAAACTAACATTTTGGACTAGACGTTTATTTCAGTAGCTGCGGTCGGGTCCACAGACAATATCGTGAACACTATAGAACTAGTAGTTAAACCGCGTCGACCGCAATACGGACTACGTTGTCTGCAACCTACAATTGTCTATAGTATTAATTTATGCTTAGTATCGTTGTATTGAATTGTTTTCCTTCGATTAAAATAATTGTAAAAAAATCTAGTCTAGACAATTAAGTCCCTTCGTCCCACCTTTCACCGCAACGATATGAATCATACATAGATATAAAAAAAACATTAGTACGCGCCTGCCACCTGGGGATCGAACTCGGGTCTCTCAACTCGAAATCCGATCACCCAACCACTCGGCTGTCGTGAATTAAAATGATTGTGACTGCGGAGAAGAGATATTCAATCTAAAGTATGTGAAGCGAATCCCCATAATTGTGAGAATAGTGTCTCACACCCGCACCCGCTCTCGCTCTCACACCCGCACCCGCTCTCGCTCTCACACCCGCACCCGCTCTCGCTCTCACACCCGCACCCGCTCTCGCTCTCACACCCGCACCCGCTCTCGCTCTCACACCCGCACCCGCTCTCGCTCTCACACCCGCACCCGCTCTCGCTCTCACACCCGCACCCGCTCTCGCTCTCACACCCGCACCCGCTCTCGCTCTCACACCCGCACCCGCTCTCGCTCTCACACCCGCACCCGCTCTCGCTCTCACACCCGCACCCGCTCTCGCTCTCACACCCGCACCCGCTCTCGCTCTCACACCCGCACCCGCTCTCGCTCTCACACCCGCACCCGCTCTCGCTCTCACACCCGCACCCGCTCTCGCTCTCACACCCGCACCCGCTCTCGCTCTCACACCCGCACCCGCTCTCGCTCTCACACCCGCACCCGCTCACGCGTCCGAACCCGCTCTCGCATCAACACACTCTCCCGCACCCGCACAATCACCCGCTCTCGCTCTCACACCCGCACCCGCTCTCGCTCTCACACCCGCACCCGCTCTCGCTCTCACACCCGCACCCGCTCTCGCTCTCACACCCGCACCCGCTCTCGCTCTCACACCCGCACCCGCTCTCGCTCTCACACCCGCACCCGCTCACGCGTCCGAACCCGCTCTCGCATCAACACACTCTCCCGCACCCGCACAATCACCCGCTCTCGCTCTCACACCCGCACCCGCTCTCGCTCTCACACCCGCACCCGCTCTCGCTCTCACACCCGCACCCGCTCTCGCTCTCACACCCGCACCCGCTCTCGCTCTCACACCCGCACCCGCTCTCGCTCTCACACCCGCACCCGCTCTCGCTCTCACACCCGCACCCGCTCTCGCTCTCACACCCGCACCCGCTCACGCGTCCGAACCCGCTCTCGCATCAACACACTAGACGTTTATTTCAGTAGCTGCGGTCGGGTCCACAGACAATATCGTGAACACTATTGAACTAGTAGTTAAACCGCGTCGACCGCAATACGGACTACGTTGTCTGCAACCTACAATTGTCTATAGTATTAATTTATGCCTAGTATCGTTGTATTGAATTGTTTCCTTCGATTAAAATAATTGTAAAAAAATCTAGTCTAGACAATTAAGTCCCTTCGTCCCACCTTTCACCGCAACGATATGAATCATACATAGATATAAAAAAAAACATTAGTACGCGCCTGCCACCTGGGGATCGAACTCGGGTCTCTCAACTCGAAATCCGATCACCCAACCACTCGGCTGTCGTGAATTAAAATGATTGTGACTGCGGAGAAGAGATATTCAATCTAAAGTATGTGAAGCGAATCCCCATAATTGTGAGAATAGTGACCTTAATTTATAAATTAGCAATTAATTTAAATTAAATCTAAATTATTTTAATTTAAATACTTCAAAAAGTATATAATCACTACGTTGATCAACTTAATATAATTTCACTACTTAATTATCAACTTATATTTATTTTTCTATCTTCGGCGCTTCGGATTTATATAATACCAATGGGTTTTTTTGAAAACTTATGTACGAATTATATCATTGGCTTGGACATAAAGACGACGACGGGCTAACCACCTGTCACATTGTCCCGAAAATATCTTTGGTGGAAGGTGGGTCAAAGGGACTTAATTGTCTAGACAAGACCTCTGTCTACCCCTATATTGGGAATTGCGTGAACGTTCCTCCAATTAAATAAATATCACACTGGACGACAAAGATTTTCAATTAAAATATTTGAAAGATTTTAGAAACGGCTGTGAGGTATACGAAATCCATCAAATCCAAGTAACAATATTGTTTCAATAGAGAGACAGAAAAAACTTTTATATCATCTCTTAATAATTAAAATTGAATCTAGATTGCTGGATGTCCTTGATGGAGTTATACAAATATTTCTGTAACAAAATTATATGAATAGCGGTTTAGTCATTGTCGACTTTTTGTGAGACCAACAAACGTCAATTAATTTTTGTATACAGATATTGAGGTCGAAAATCGAGATAAACTATCCTATTTTTACACATATGAATATATACATACATTAGTACATAAATGCATATGCATAAATATATACTAAGAAAAATATTAAAATAAATTCTCATAAAATTACGTTACTGTTTTGAGATTTTTTTTATTGATCGTGAATACATTTGACTGTGTATTTACTGGGAGCAGTTCTGATATCGTCAGTCAAGGAGATCCAAAGAAAACCGATGAAAAATAACAGTAAAACGTTTAAAAAAATTATTCAGGTCCTAATTTTATATTAAAGTGGAGTTTGAGAAAGGACGTCTCGAGAGACTTTAAAAGGTACTTGATTTTCTTATTCCAATATCGAGGAGGGCTCGCGATAATTCGATGGCAATTAAAGGCACTTCATTATCAGTTTCGCTGTCGAGCGCAATCAATTTTCGCTTCGGGTAGCCTCCGTGCGTTTCAAGTGCGCTTAATTTAAGACTAATGAAACAACAGACTCAATTTTAACGTAGACCTCTCATGATCAGAGAATTGAAAATTATTGGAAACCAAATTGTTTTATTTCTACTTGTCTCTGCCATACCTGAATGATTATTGACAAAATTCTTCCGAGTAGCCATGTATGAATAAATTGGAGTGTCTGTTTGTAATATTGAAATAACCGTTTTTTACTACATGTATGTGAATATATACGGTACATACACCAAGGAACATTTTTTTACAATTTTTGTCGGTCTGTCTGTCTGTTTGTTCCGGCTACTCTCTGAAACGGCTGGACCAATTTTAACACGACTTTCACTGACATATAGCTAATGTTATGAGGAGTAACATAGGCTACGTTTATTTTAGAAACATAATTAGGGGTCCGCGTTAAGTGTTAAACAGCGAGCAAAGCCGCGGGGGCAGTTAGTAATAAATAAATAAACAGGTAAATTCAAAACCAGCGCGTTCGATTTTTCACACCCTTGGTGTATTCCTTACAGTCCGTATATTACCTCGCGTTCCATTTTGATTAGCAAATTCTAAAATTATATCCCAATCCGTACAGTATCAGCAGTAGAATACACGATCTGAGACTTGATAGTGAAGAGATATTTGTCTATGATAAATAGATGCATTTCCTCAAAGTGCATTTTAGGTTCGCTTATTTTCATCCTATATATAAATGACTTACCCATGATTACAAAACACCATTGTTGCCTATACGCTGATGATGTATCATTAATTGTTCCATCAAAGTTTAAACAAAAATAAACAAAAACAATATAATGGCTAAAAGATTACAACTTGACGGTAAATATGTCAAAAAGTAAATACAATTTTTTTTATAGAAAAGGGAGGCAAACGAGCAGGTGGCTCACGTGATGGTAAGTGATTACCGCCGCCCATGAATACCCGCAATACCAGAGGCATAGCAGATGCGTTGCCGGTCTTAGAGTTCCTCCCCCCCCCAGAATTGGGGGGAAAGGGGTGTGTAGGCCTCCGGTTACCTGCACTCACCAGACGAAACGCAGAAGTTTGTTAGACTTCTACTTCACGCCGGTATTCTGTGAGGTCGTGGTACTTACCCGGTCGAGCCGGCCCATTCATGCAACAACAAAAGCTGATGCGTGGCTCTACCACTGTTAAAACAAAATTTATGACAACAAAATCAAACTTAATGATAGTACGTCATACACGTAAAAAAAATTTGCATGCCTATGGTTAGGTATGTGATACTTCTTTTGTATTGTCAGCTATATCTACGATACTTACGCAAATGAATTTCATTTCGTTTCATATACATTTGTCTATGGATTATGGATTGGATTTATTGGAGACGGATGTTTGAGTAAACTCAAATTTCGTCTTTCACAATACAATTCCACTAAATGTGAAATAAAAAACATGATAAGAAATAAGATTTATTTGTCACATGAAGTTAATAATTATACAATAATTTAACTAAATTTCACGTCGGAACATAATTATCATTACATTCATATAAGTATAATATGAAAAAGATCTACAAAAATATCATAATTACATCTTGTCTACAATTTTTGTAAAAAATAATACGCAGTCATTTGCACCTCAGGAGTCTTCGAAATGATGCGTGATCATTCCGCGACCAACGTTAGCACTGCAAGAGTAAACAATATAATTAAATATCTTCATTCAATTCCCAATACAGGGGTAGGCAGAGGTCTGGTCTAGACAATTAAGTCCCTTTGACCCAACTTCCACCTTCCCCAGGTGGCAGATTGGTAATAGTAGTGTTAGTATGAATGTCTATGGTACGGTATGTATGTCTATGGCAGTGTGTGTCTATGCTCACAAAGCTAGCTGCTGTTGGTGGAGGCGCTCTTGCTCATGAGCTTGGCGACCATCTCCTGCACCCTCTTCATCTCCTCCAGCTGCGTCGTCACTTGGTACAGACGATTCTCGCGTTCCACTACTGTTTTCTCCAGTTGTTTTATCATCTGCAAATGAAAATTAACAATTGAGCCGAAACAGTTGGGCTTGAGCGGAATTCGAACCAGGTCAAGCGGTGATCGAGTGAGCCGGATTCGAACCCCGGCGCTAGGACTACTGAAATCATGAGAGCTGAGAATCATAATATATTTCGCATACTGAGATAGAGGACAATGGATGGAACATTTTGGATGGCGAGCGTATCGCCGTCTTAGTGTTCCATTCAACGTAAATACAGTTTTAAATAATAAGAATATACGCTCCTTTCTCTATAGACATTTTTCTTCATATATACATATTAACATAGAAAAATATTAATATGAAAATATAAACACGCATTACTCGATTACAAAACAACTCCTACTATCGGGTATATTAAATTACAGACTGAAAAATAATAAATCACGACAGGCGAGTCATTGAGCGATCATGGTTCGAGTCTAGACGCACGAGTTCGAACCCTAGGTGGTAGGTTCGCACCAATGAGTTTTTTTAAACTTATGTACGATATATAATTTTAGGTTGGACATAAAGACAGAAGAAGAAAGAAGAATATCAAAAAAAATATTTTTGCTTGCTTATATACTTACTACCTCAGCCTCAAAAATCATATAAATAGATCACGATTTCCGGGAGATACATTAATTTGAATACGAACTGTCAAAGAGATAACATCAACATGGAGAAAAACTAACTTAGAGCAATCATCAAGTACCTGAGTTTGAAAAAATGTTTTTTTATAGAAATAAATAAATATCTTCACGCAATTCCCAATACAGGGGTACACTATTACGGGCTCTTACTACGCAGACCAAATAAGAAGATTACGGGAGGCCGTTAAGGAAAAAAGACGCGGCAAACTGCGAGCTGGAGTGCTGTTTCACCAAGACAACGCACCGGCTCACAAAGCCGCAGTTGCAATGGCTGCCATTCAAGAAACGGGATTCGAACTGCTCGAACACCCTCCCTATTCGCCAGACCTAGCTACTAGTGATTTCTAGCTCTTTCCTCGGCTCAAGGAACGCCTCTGAGGCAAGAAATTCGAAGACGATAGCGAAGTAATGGCCGCTGTTGAAGCGTTTTGGGAGGGTCAAGACAAAGAATTTTTTTCAAAGGGAATCCTGGGTTTAGAATGTATTAATTTGTTAGGAGGCTATATAGAAAAATAAATTATTATTTTAACTTTAATTGCCGTGTTTTATTGTTATCATCATTACTTTTGGATCACCCCTCGTACGTGTACTCACATATATATGTGCGCATACAAGTGTAGAAAATTTATATAGACTAGACGAAAGAAGCGAAATAGGTATGTAAGGATCGTGACACTTGGCGACCTGCTCCCCCCGGCTACCCCGCCGGGGATCGTGCGTGAAGATAAGTGAGTGTGTGTACATTGTCCTTGTGGTCGAGCTCCTTGCGCAGCGCGGCGTCGGCGGCCGCGGCGTCCTCGAGCCGCTTGTCGCGCAGCTTGACGCGCTCCTCGAACTTGACGAGCACGCCCGCGAGCTCGCTGTTCTTGTTTGTCTGTTAACGCGGATCGATTGACAACAACTGATCGTTGAAGCGCCTGACGAAAACGTAACAGCGCTTCGTACGTCGAAAGCGTCAGCACAGCGTAGTGACGGATTTAAAAAAATAACACGAGTTTTTTTTTTATGGAAAAGGGAGGCAAACGAGCAGGTGGTTCACGTGATGCTGAGTGATCACCGCCGCTCATGAATACCCGCAATACCAGAGGCATAGCAGATGCGTTGCCGGTCTTAGAGTTCCTCCCCCCCTCCCCCAGAATTGGGGGGAAAGGGGTGTGTAGGCCTCCGGTTACCTGCACTCACCAGACGAAACGCAGAAGTTTGTTAGACTTGTACTTCACGCCGGTATTCTGTGAGGTCGTGGTACTTCCCCGGTCGAGCCGGCCCGTTCATGCAACTACAAAAGCTGATGCGTGTCTCTACCACTGTTGAACCGTGATTTTATTTTTAAAATCTGTCAGTGATTTTATATTTTAGAATTGTATGATATGACAAAATAATCAATGTTTTTGAGGTCCTCCGTAAACCATTCGTTTATTTGGTCCTGAAACCGTTACCGGTTTTCAAGGTATCGTCAACTCTGAGGTTCCGGGTTCGATTCCCAGTCGGGTCAATGTATAAAAAGAGTGTTTCTACATTTTCTCGAGCCTGTTTGTGGTGCCTTCGTTGTTAATTCCATAACACATGTACTTTAGTTACTTACTTTAGGATCAGAGCAACGTATGTGATGTTGTCCCTATATATATACTGTATGTATATATATATGTATGTCAATGTATACCTGTTGTTCGAGCTTTTTCTGCAGGGCTTTGTATTCGGACTCGGCCTGCTTTAGTCTCTCCTCCGCCTCTTTTTCGCGACGCCGCATTTCGTTTTCCACATTCTGAAAAAAAATACATAAATAACAATTACAGTTTGATTCATTCAACCTTCTTCTAGTCAGATAAAAGACTGCATAGAAATCTATGACAAATTAACTGCCATATATCGACCTACTCAAAAGTGAATTAAAGAGAAAAAAAGACACGACCCAGCATTTTACGATACGAAATTTTAAACATATTTTTCTCTTCTAATAACAATAAGTTCGTTAATTCACTCTGGCGTTACTTAGCGGAAATTCATTGTAAAGTTATTGAATAATTACATCGCATCATTCCGCATGCAAGTATAAAAGGTATATTATGTCACCTGGTCTGAAAAGAAGTTTTTACACTGCGGTCGGCGAAATACGTGTCGCGTTTTCGTTGGTGGTATATGTTACCTGGTTTGAGTGTAGTGGTGGTGGTGCATACAGTGGAATTAGTGCACGCATCTGTGGGAGGTTGGGTGGTGCACTTCTTCAGGTAGCATATACCTTTTATATTCCCATTCGGAATGGTGCGATGTAATTATTCAATAAAAACTTAACAAAAAGTTCAGCATAACTTATATGCTTTATAATCAATTTAAAAAAAAAATGCGTAATTAATTAAGAAATATCTGCCCCAGGTGAAATAAAATACATACACCCCGAATACCTCTTTTGGGTGGGATTTCACAAAAAATCCCTTCTTAGCTTATCTTTAGATCTTATGGTTACATAGATATCGTAAGAAACAGAAATAAGTTCGAGAAGTATAAAACTACAAGAAATTAAGTACAGAGTAGCTTAAAATAGCATTAAATAGAAACAATATATCGTATTTAAACAGAATGTTGAGTGAAACACTACATTTATTGTTATTCCAACTTCCTATAGAAGCAATTTAAATAATGTAAAGAAATCATACACATAAAATATTGTAAATATTGGAATAAAATATCTGATTTATATCAAAGACCAAATCAGGGAGGTCCTGAAAAAAAGACCAGGTCAAGAGTACCCTAAATCGAAGAGAATGTATGAAGGGAATAATCAAAGTGAACGAAGAAATGTAAGGATCATAGCAAGTGGAAAAAAGTGGTCTCTGCCTACCCCTACGGGAAAAGTTTTCGGAATTTATGTATGTATATTGCGTTGGTAACCTCACCACTAGTTAGGTTAGAACATGTCACAAAGTTGCAGAACAAATTGACCTATACGTTCAAGTTTCCCTAGTGAAGTTGGTACATATAACAATTTTTTTTTAAATTATCACCGAAATTTCCGCCCTGAACTCCTTTCTCAAATTCTCCTTCTGATTCTCCTTGTCAAGTCTCTCCGCTGCCAACTTTGCCCGGAAGCCCCTTAGTGTGGTCTCGGCGTCTTCCAATTGCTTATGCAGCTCTTCTATGTTCTGTTTATGTCTTAAAAAAAAAAGAAATTAACAGTTATTAAAATTTTCTTCAATAGTTACAAAAAATATATAGTTTTGTTTTAAATAAGTTTGAAAAACTATTAATACATAATTTCCATAAAAAAATTAAAAAATAAAAAGGCAAAAAGTAATTGCATCGGCCGGGAATCGAACCCGGGCCGCCCGCGTGGCAGGCGAGCATTCTACCACTGAACCACCGATGCTCATAACATAATAATAAAATTTTACCTTTATATTATAAATTTAAACGTTACATATTACATATAATTTATATAAAAAAAAGATAAATTTTCTTACTTTTCATTCTGCATTTGTGTCGTGTACAAAACATCTTGTTGAGAGGAATTTGTGGCTTGCAATAAAGCTAACGCGTGTTGAAGCGACGCCATGTGATCCGTCGCGCCCTAAATAATTTAAAATTATTGCAAATCATTTAAAAACAATGAATTTTTATTTTTTCGTTAGTCGGCCTTGAGAAAGTATAATTGAATATATTATATCATACGGCTACTAGCGCCATCTAGAACAATATACGTAAAGCGCATTCTGAAGACTTTTTAGAATATTAGTACACTCGTTAAGAACTAGATGGCGCTTTCGCACAATTGAAAGATGTTAAATATTGTGTTCAAATTATAAAAATATATTCACAATTTGGACAAGAGAAATTAAAAAAAAACATATGTCAAATAACTTTTACCTGTAACGCCACAGTATGTGAATGGAGCCTCTGTTCCAGACAGGTCATTTTGTATCCATACAACTCCATAACACTAGATGTCGCTATATCCGTTATCTAAGGAAAAAACAATTATTGAAAAATATATAAATAGAAATCTAATAAAGAAAGAAAATAAATATCTTCACGCAATTCCCAATACAGGGGTAAACAGAGGTTTAGTCTAGAAAATTAAGACCCTTTGAACCACCTTCCATCGAAGATATTTTTGGGACTATGTGACTAGTGGAGAGCCCGTTGCCGCTCAATGCCCAAGCCAACGATATAATTCGTACATAAGTTTTTGAAAGACCCATTAATTCGAATCTGCCACCTGGGGATCGAACTCGGGTCTCTTAGCTCGAAATTCCGACTACCCAACCACTCGGCTATCATGTTAGAGAAAATTTTAACATTATTTTTTTTTGGAAAGTGATTAATCACTGATGACAAATGTTTAACCACGCGTCAATTCATCCACAAGTTCAGTGTTAGTAGAACCTGTGTCTAGTAACACTCAACTGGAGTAACCAGAAGGTATGGGTCAGGTGTTACAAACTATAAATGCCAAGTGTTACAAACGGTGTGAGTCAGGTGTTACAAACTATGTGTGTCAGGTGTTACAAACGGTGTGATTCAGGTGTTACAAACGGTGTGGGTCAGGTGTTACAATCGGTGAGGGTCAGGTGTTACAAACGGTGAGGGTCAGGTGTTACAAACGTTGTGGATCAGGTGTTAAAAACGGTGTGGGTCAGGTGTTAAAAACGGTGTGGGTCAGGTGTTAAAAACGTTGTGGATCAGGTGTTAAAAACGGTGTGGGTCCGGTGTTACAAACGTTGTGGATCAGGTGTTAAAAACGGTGTGGGTCCGGTGTTACAATCGGTGAGGGTCAGGTGTTACAAACGGTGAGGGTAATATGTTACAAACGTTGAGGGTCAGGTGTTATGAACAGTGTGGGTCAGGTGTTATAAACGGTGAGTCAGGTGTTATGAACGGTGTGGGTCAGGTGTTATAAACGGTGTGGGTCAAGTGTTATAAACGGTGAGGGGTCAGGTGTTACAAACGTTGTGGATCAGGTGTTATAAACGGTGCGGGTGTGGTGTCACAAACGGTGAGGGTCAGTTGTTACAAACGGTGCGGGTCAGATGTAAAGTACATGATGGAAAATTCTGAGAAAATAATTCGTCATGGAAATTAATACCTTGTTGCCATGCAGCGCTTCATTGAGCTTGGATATGAGGGAGTCTATCGCATGCTCCTGCGCGGGAGATAGTCTCTGCGCGGCCCACGCCTCGCCCTCCGCGTCGGTCCGTGGAGACAGGCACTCCGAGCTCACATCCGGTATATTGTTAAGGCTCTCACCGAAGACCTGTAGGATACATTCCATTATTTTTATAGGCCCAAGTGACTGATTTATGTAAAAAATTAACACCACGCCACCCATTCCCCACTCTTGCCTTCGTTCATCCTTATAACTTCCTGATAAAGAAAGGACTTTATTCCTTGTGGATGTTATACGAGATTACATAGAAAGTACGAGAAATGTAAGCTCATCGGAAAGATAAGGTTAATATCCAATCAGCAATTTTGTAGATATTCCTGTAATCACAGTTCCAATAATGTCATAAAGCGTATCCTACAAAATAAAATGTATTGTAATTTCTACTAAATTTAAATTACTACTAAAAATTTACTTTAAAAAACTATCAATTTTATTAAGTTCCCCATTGGACTTAAATATAATGTGATGAACACGTTAACAGTACTAAATAAGTCATGTAATAAGAAAGATTGATATTGCATATAGTTACCTGATTCATTTGATCTGATGGGAAGTAATGGTGCTTGACCAGTTGGAGCACTTGTTTCCTTCTCGATCCATTGCTGCTCGTCAGGCCGGCGCAAAGCAGCTTACGTACCTGGAAGACAGTCATAATTATGAATTGAATTGCCTAATACAACACAATCAAGACCCAAGACCCAATGGAAAGACCCTTTCACATAATCAATACAAGTATATAATAAAACAAGTTTATAGTTTCAATAGTGCGTCTTTATTATAAAATAATAAAAAAATATTTATTTATCCGCCAAAATAGACTCATAGAGTATCTCGTGCATTAACTCTATGTGTGTAATAAATTTCGACCTATTTTTGTGTTTATAAAAACAAAAAAACACCTTTTTTTTGTGAGACGAACACATTATTCTGTAAGCGAATTTCATTGTACATATACCATTCCAAATACCATTCATTTTATATATACTCATAAACTCTTGCCTACATTTAACAAACAAAACATAAAATGAAACAATTTTAAACAACAACAGTGTTAAATGCGAGACATGCAATTACTCCAAGTTTTGCAAATAAGGCAAGTAGGCATGTTATTCTTACTTGGTGATGAGCAAGAAGCCTATTCAGAGCCGCCTCCCATTCCCTGGACAAAGGAGCCAGAGTGAGGGCGGTTCTGCAGCTGACTACGACCGCCTGCTGGGATACGTCGACACCTACTGGGCCATTCTGCAAAAAGTAACAACACAAACTACACTTTCTTGTATATTTAGAAACAAAATACACTTTCAAAACATGCAATGTTCAATACAATAGAAAAAAAAAGAAACAAAATTAGAAATCAGAATGTTAAAGGGCTAGGGTACCAGGTGTCTGGAACAGAGATCGCGAAACAAGCAAGTCCCCTGTACTAAAGATGGCGACGGGCTCACCACCTGTCAAGTTGTCCCAAAAGGACTTAATTGTCTAGACTAGACCTCTGTCTACCCCTGTATTGGGAATTGCTTGAAGATATTTATTTTATTTTATTTAGGATATGATAAAATTTAAAATTAATTGTTAAACATGGTACATAAGCTTCCATGACCTGGTTGATAAGCTTCCATGACCTGGTTGATAAGCTTCCATGACCTGGTTGATAAGCTTCCATGACCTGGTTGATAAGCTTCCATGACCTGGTTGATAAGCTTCCATGACCTGGTTGATAAGCTTCCATGACCTGGTTGATAAGCTTCCATGACCTGGTTGATAAGCTTCCATGACCTGGTTGATAAGCTTCCATGACCTGGTTGATAAGCTTCCATGACCTGGTTGATAAGCTTCCATGACCTGGTTGATAAGCTTCCATGACCTGGTTGATAAGCTTCCATGACCTGGTTGATAAGCTTCCATGACCTGGTTGATAAGCTTCCATGACCTGGTTGATAAGCTTCCATGACCTGGTTGATAAGCTTCCATGACCTGGTTGATAAGCTTCCATGACCTGGTTGATAAGCTTCCATGACCTGGTTGATAAGCTTCCATGACCTGCATGGATTGGTAGCGTTTACACGTACAGTGTGTCCTCGAAGGAGTCTGGCGTCACTTCTTGCATAACGCACTCTTGCGTCTCACTCGACTCGCACAGAGCTCCGACAACTTGAAGCTGGAAAAAGAATAATTTAAAATTTAGGATATGAAATTTTAGAATTTACGATAGCCGAGTGGCTGGGTGGTCGGAAATTCGAGTCAAGAGACCCAAGTTCGATCCCCAGGTGGCGGTACCAATGAGTTTTTCAAAAACTTATGTACAAATTACATCGTTGGCCAGGACACAAAGACGGCGACGGGTTCACCACCTGACACGTTGTCCCGAAAATATCTTCGGTGGAAGGTGGGTCAAAGGGACTTAATTGTCTAGACTAGACCTCTGTCTACCCCTGTATTGGGAATTGCTTGAAGATATTTATTTATTTTATTTAGGATATGATAAAATTTAAAATTAATTGTTAAACATGGTACATAAGCTTCCATGACCTGGTTGATAAGCTTCCATGACCTGCATGGATTGGTAGCGTTTACACGTACATGCGTGGTGGGTGGTTTTCATGGCGTTCCAGCTCTGAAGTCCCAGGTTCGATTCCCAGACAGATCAGAGCAGAAAATCACTTTTTCTACATTGTCTCGAATCTGGGTGTTTGGTAGTGCCTTTGTTGTTTTCAATTCCATAACACGCATGCCTTAACTACTTACTTTGTTATCGGAATATATGTAATGTTGTCCCTATGTATATATGTATTTATTTATATTTACTATAATCCGTTAAAAATCAAAACTGGACCCCCATTTTTCACTAATTAAAAATCTGACGCCACGAGCCTTATTTTCAGCTAATTATGGAGAGCTGAATACATAATTTTGTAATAGTGAGGCATATAATAGTGAGGCTCACCCATTGCAAGCCCGCCTTGCCCGGTTCCAAGGCCGGCGGCACCAGCAACCCGGGCAGACCTTCCGAAATCACCGAAATCAATTCCTGCGGCAAGCGGCCTTCATCTAAAATAAAAAAATAAATACACAGATACATAATAAAAACATCATATACTTTCTTTCTTTTATAGTAATGGCTTCATCATTGGATTGATGATTTTCCAATCACACATTTGCTCTAATTCAAAAGTAAGTACGGAATCTGAAACAACGAATTTACCACAAACACCCTGACCTGAAACAGTGTTAAAAAAAGGTGTTCCTTATAACACCTCTGGGGATCGAATACCGCGCATGGCGTCAAATATCACATTAAAATATGGACACTTAGTTACTTATTCTTACTTATATATTTACGACAAAATGTAATAAAAAAGTGATTCTGACTTCTTACTACAAATGTATGGTCTAGCTCTTCATCACCAAATTGCCAATTTTCCATGGTGCAAACATTTAAGTTTAACTTGGACTTAATTGAATTCATAAATTCAATTAAGTCCAAGTTATCTGTTATTTAAACACAAAAACAAAGTAAATAACATACCTTTATACTGTGATATAACAGCAGCAAACAGCTCAAGTGCCTCGGGCAAACAGATCCTACTTGCTTTCATACACAGGCAGATCAACTGGCTGTGATGACATCTTAGAGAATATAAATCTGCAACAAAGTAACATGACTCGTAATGATATATATGGACTACTACATTAAAAACTTGAATTTCTTTTAAACTTGGTCGATCGAAAAGAAAACGAAAAGATTCGCAATGTGGCAGGTTTGAAAGATCTTATCACTAAAATTGATAAAGGCCGTACTTTGGGCACGTTGAGCGAAAGAGTGGAGACCGAATGGTAAAGAAAATATATAGTGCGAAAGTGGATATTAAAAGGTGTCGAGGTCGGCCGAAACTAACTTACGAAGACCATGTGAGCATATTGTGGAAGGTCAAGAGTACTCGGATGTATAGACGTGCGTGTATGAAGAAAATGATGAATGTGAAAGAAGCGAAAGAGGTATGCAAGGATTGTGACACTTGGCGATCTGTTCTCTCTGGCTACCCCGTTAGGAATGTGCATAATAATGTACCATAATAAGTACAAATAATGAACAGTCTTGTGCCCCCTATAATAATTTGACACCCAAATAAAAGTCACACTACCCCAAGTTTGATATGACTTATACTTAAATTAAACATAATATAAGTTTTTAATGGTGCCTAAAACTCAAGCCTTTTTTGCAACCTTAAAAAAATTAAATGGTGAGTGATTCCTATATCAATTACTCACCTAAATTAACCAAAACCGTCAGGAATTTTAAAGCATTCTGGAGGCAACTATTTGTATTCTCCGGTTCTCCCATGTCATCAGCAGCAGCAATGCATAAATCATCTGTATCCTGAAATAACAACAATAATTGTATATTTTCCCGCCATTCGTAATACTGAGGTAGAGAGAGGATCAGACAATTAAATTTTTCTTCAAAAACTATTGAAACCACCCTTCACTGAAAACACTTTTGGGATAATGTGACAGGAGGTGAGGCTGTCGCCATCTTTAATTATAATGGACTTTGGAAAACAGTACTTCATACTAAAAAGCATGTGTGAAGATAATGATGGATTTGATAGAAGTGAGGAAACCGTGAAACTTGGCAATTTTGTTACAGCCAACACAGCCAGGGATGATTTGTGAAGAAGGAATTCTAAGAAATTAAATCAAATTTTATTAGATATATTATTTGGCTTTAAAAATATACAGTGAGGTACTAACCTCATAAAACTTCTCAGTAGAGAAGGTGTATAATGTCTTAAGAAATTAAATCAAATTTTATTAGATATATTATTAATAGAAGTAAATAACATAAAAGTACATTCATTGATTGTCGTTTTTTATTCTACCACCATATTGTTTGTTTTTAGTTTACTCTATCAGAGAAGAAACAGATAAAAGAAACTCAGCAGATATACTCTGTTTTGTAATAAAAAAATTAAGTATATTGAAAATAGAATATTATGTTTGATTATCAATTTTATTAATGAACATAAAACATCAAAGCCTCACCTTAAGAGCTTCATTCAGTGCAGATGTGAAATTAGGATATGTCAGTACATAGCTTTTCAAGTTATTGTCCGTACACAAATCATTAATGAATGTATATGCATGAAGTAACTGTGTTGCATCCCTTTCGCTGCAAATAAAAAAAGGCAAAAAAATAAAGCAGAGGCAATAGAACACTTAGCAATAGAACACAAAACTTTATAAATACCAGAACAATGCAACCATGAGCGTGCTGTCTGATACTGCGATCGCCAATCAGCTTGGCAAGTGGATTGGCGATCGCAGAATCCTATCTTACGCGAGATGCTTGCAGTGGACTCTTACAGGCTGTTAATATAAATTGTACTAAAAGTACTTGGGTATATTTTACATTCTATAATAGCGAATTCTACACAAAATATTATTTGCATTATATTGTCAAATATACATTGAATCCTCATTTTTATAACTGATCACTTACATAAAATAGTCACGATAGTCGAGTGATTGGGTGGTCGGAATTTCGAGTCGAGAGACCCGAGTTGGATCCCCAGGTGGCAGGCTCATACTAATGGGTTTTTCAAAAAACTTATGTCAGGTGGTGAGCCTGTCGCCGTCTTTATGTTCAAGCCAACGATATAATTCGTACATAAGTTTTTGAAAAACTCATTGGTACGAGCCTGCCACCTGGGGATCGAACTCGGATCTTTTGACACGAAATTCCGACCACCCTCCACTCGGCTATCGTGACTTTGAAGAATTGCGTGAAGATATTTATATTTATTTATTTATTTACTTACATAACGGACTTTCGATAAGTCCTCATTGTACAACACAGATAGCTATGTACATCAGTCTGCCTGATCGCGCCGGAACCTCGCGTCGCGCCGGACAGACACAGCAGCAGTCGACACACCTCCACTCCTCCGTAACCACAATCCTGAACGGGCAAAAAAATTATGGGTCGAATTAAGATTATGTCATAATTAAAGCTTATTGGAAGTAAATAGCAAAACTATTTTCGCCACATATATGATAATTAAGATAGCGGGTATTAGAGCCGGAGCAGGAGGGCAAAGCAAATGACTAATTGATGATCCTCCATAGCATGTCCCTTAATACATTCATTGAGAAAGATTGAAAAAGATTATGAAATGTAAAAAGGGAGATGATTATATAGGGAGGTGGATAATATTATTATTTAAATAAATAAATAATAAATATAAATACATATCTTCACGCAATTCCCAATACTGGGGTAGACAGCAGTCTAGTCTTGACAATTAAGTCCCTTTGACAAGCCTTTGACCGAAGATATTTTCGGGACAACGTGACAGGTGGTGAGCCTGACGCCGTTTTTATGTCCAAGCCAACAATATAATTCGCACATAAGTTTTTGAAAAACCCATTGGTACAAGCCTGCAATCTGGGGATCAAACTTGGGTCTCTCGACTCGAAATTCCGACCACCCAACCACTCGGCTATCGTGACTTTTTTTGTGATTATTATTTCATTGCATAAAACATAAAAAAACATAAAAAGTTGCAATAGCCGAGTGATTAGGTGATCAGAATTCGTGTGAATAGACCCAAGTTTGATCCCCAGATGGCAGGCACGCTCCAATAGGTTTTTTCAAAAAACATAAAAAGTCGCAATAGCCGAGTGGTTAGGTGATCAGAATTCGTGTGAATAGACCCAAGTTCGATCCCCAGATGGCAGGCACGCACCAATAGGTTTTTTCAAAAAACACTATGTATGATTTATATTGTTAGCTTGGATATAGAGACGGCGACAAGCTCACCACCTGTCATGTGAGTCCCAAAAAGTGTAGTCAGTGGGTCAAAACTAAGCCCTTTCAACCCAAGGTGGGTTGGAAAATGGAATGTATTGGAAAATGTGTGAAGGTTTTTTTTTATTATTTACTAATGTAACAAATTTTATTTCCCACAACATAAATTTAAATAAAGTAAAGTCACGATAGCCGAGTTGTTGGGTGGTCGGAATTTCGAGTCGAGAGACCCGAGTTCGATTCCCAGGTGGCAGTACCAATGAGTTTTTCAAAAACTTATGTACGAACTTCATCGTTGGCTTGGACATAAAGGCGGCGACGGGCTCACCACCTGTCACGTTGTCCCGAAAATATCTTCGGTGGAAGGTGGGTCAAAGGGACTTAATTGTCTAGACTTGACATCTGTCTACCCCTGTATTGGGAATTGCATGAAGATATATATATAAATTTAAATAATAATTTTTGGCTTAGCGAAGCCCTACATATATATCATTTTTACATTTCGATTTTTAAAATAAATAATCAATAATAATTTATTATTTCGGCACTAGGCATATTTCATTATCTAAGCTCATACATTTAGCTATAAAATTTCACAAAAACTATATATTATTACCTTTAAGCTTATTAGATGCACAACAAATTCCTTTGTGTCCACTGTTCTCATAAGTGCATATATAGCTGGAAGGTTACCATAGCACAAGTTGATGAGAACAGTCAAGGATTTGTGTCCAATGGTTCGGTGTTGGGGCTCCGTCATGGGTTGTACTATCCAATCAGTCAATTGTTTCATCAGTTCAGTTAGATAAGACTCTTGCCAGCTAATCTTGATCCCATATGAAATATCCTAGAAATTCCAAAAAAAAAAATTTTAAAATTTAATAAAATTATTTTTTCATCTAAGATGCAGGGTTATCTGGTAGTGATCACTAATTTGATTATTTTGAAACAATAAGATAAAAATATTGTGAAATATAAGTAATGTATAATATATTAATAATAATATGAAATATAATAAATAATGTATGTGTATAATAAATAAAGTTTTAAATTTTCAAATTATTGTTGGGTATACCTAAAGTATGTACTAAGATAAATATAGCAGAGACGAAAATCCTTAGTCCCCTCATTATCATGGAATAATGTAATTGAAATATTAGGAATTCAAGGTATATATTAAAATTGTATGATGGGACATAACATAAAACTTTTTAACAAGCTCTGTGGGCAAGTGGCATATATACCGGTTTCCATGGTGTTGTCAACTGTGAGACCCGGGTATAATTTCTGGTCAGGCCAGCAAAAAACACTACATTTTCAAGGATCTGGGTGTTTGTGGCACCTTCATTGTTTCTGATTCAGTTACACAAGTGCTTTAGCTATATATATTGAGATGGAGCATTATATGTGATGATTTCCCTATCCATCTATATGTTTTATAACACAGCTGCAAAATCATAATAAGAAATCATAACAAAAATTATAAAATAATTTGTAAGAAAGTAATTAACTTATTACCTGCATAACTGATAGGAGCTTTATTTTCTTATCATTTGATATAACATTGGACAAAAGGCGGGCCAGAATTGGCATAAACCTGAAAACATAAGGTATTGCAAATTACACTACTAAAGTCAGGAAGAAGAGTTAGCATATCAAAATTACATTCTTCAAGATAAATAATGATTGGATGATAATACGGAATTAAATGCATGTTAATGATTAAATTTAATAAATTAAATGAAATTTGAAATCTTACATGGGAAATAAATTTTATTTAAATTATCATGACCTAGAGTAGGGTGAAAAATCATACAGTCCATTTGATGGTAAATGATGATTATACTGTAGTCTATAAGCCTGCCAATAATGTTAATTGAACAAGGTTTTTGATACAATCTCACCCCTCAGCCTCACCCTCAGCAGATTACTCTGGCTCTTTATACCCTTTAAACCAATTAACAATACTAGTGGGACTCCTATTTGGCTTCAAAAATATACAGTGAGGTACTAACCTCATACAACTCCTCAGTAGAGAAGGTGTATAATGTCTTTAGCGATTGCAACTTTATGAAATACAGCCTGTTACCATCTCTAAGGGGATGACCAGGGTAATCTATCTCTCTCATAAAATTATCAAATTCAGTGCCACAGTTTTGGGTTGCAGTATAAAAATAAACAAACCCACTTTCAAAAATAATATTAGTTATAATGGTACATGGTTATCTCTTAGTCACCTTGTACAACAGCTAAAGTTTTATTCCCTACTGATAAACCTTTATGTACTCTTATACATGATCCTGTTAATGCCTAAACCTGGACAAAACCCCTCAATTATTAATTGAAGTATGCCCAACATGCTGCTCTAGAACATGGTGTCTAGCTTCATGTCTTTGAAGTAATGTATCATACTTATAAAATCTAAAAATTACGTATTTATTTTATAAAATATCTTTTTATTAACACTAACTTATAGGTGTGAGTGAGAGCATATCTGGCACTAGGCTCAATAGCAGCCCGCGCAAGAACAGCCACACCAGCCCAATGCGGGCCTCTACTGTCGCACATCACTCGCCATAGGGAGCTGAAGAACGCACACACCTCTGATCGGCCTGGCGAAAATATTGAGAGGTCACATGACGACGCTATGAGCTGAAAACACAAAAATATTGCATCAATAACAGTGTAAAAGAAGTTAATTAACTGTATTAACAGTAACAATTTTCTAAAGTATCAACCATAATAGAGAGGTCAATGCAAAGTTTCACGGACTACTTACACCCAAATAACGTGTCATCAAATTTATAGCAGATTCACTGTGCGTAGCTTCAAATTCACGAGCAGATGTAACAAAAGCTTTTAGATTCGCAAACTTAGTTATGTCCGATGCATTGCTGTTCCAACTTTCAACTCCGTCCACTTCCATGACACAAAAGATGGACTATTAAGCGAGTCTTTATGACCTCAATGAAATGGTACAATACAAAACAATATCCAAATAACTAAAATATAAACAAAACCATTCAAAATGTAAAAGCTAATACGATTGCACGAAATTTAATTTCAACTGTTTCTTGCTGGGAAGTCATATGTCATAGAAAATAAATTTTGATTGGTTACCAATGTTTACAAAATGCTAGTATGCGATTGGTGTATTTTTTTACCATAGAGCGTTTGTTATTTTATTCTCCCCATTATGATAAATCATAGGTCTCGGCATCATACAGTTTTTTTGTTGATATCAAAATCTAAAGTATTTTTTTATCTAATTGTGCTATTTTTAAGCATCCACTTCTTTTTTGACATCAAGGGATATTTCTTTAGATTATGCGTTCACACCGTCACGATATCCGAATGATTAGATGGTCGGAATTTCGAGTCGAGGGACCCGAGACACGACGGGCTCACCGCCTTTCATGTTGTCCCGAAAAAATCTTCGGTGGAAGGTGGGTCAAAGGGACTTAATTGTCTAGACTAAACCGCTGTCTACCCCTGTATTGGGAATTGCGTGAGGTTCTTCCGATAAACTCAGAATAAATACTGAAACCTATGAATAGATTTCTGTCAGAATTAAGCACTATGTACTAACCCCTATAGAATCAGTTATACACAGTAATGAAATAATATTAATAATGTTAACGTACAGAGTACCGAAGAACGTAATCAATGCAGGTAACTGTAAAGTAGTGATTATATACTCTTTGCAGGTAACCTATAATATCATATGAGAATTCATAACTTAATGATTATATATTCTTTGAATGCAACATCTATTTTATACCAATTTTGGCCTAAAGGTCTGGATACCAGGCCTTAAACTTTAAAAAAAATATACCAATTTTGAATGACGTTTTTTATCATTATCAGACAGAGTATTTAATAACTTATCAAACAGTTAATGTTATTATGAACGTTATCACTAAAGCCTATCACTAAAACACGTTTGTTTCCTAGTTATCTTTATAAGATCTAAGTGCAATAATATGGCTTTGCCTAGAGCACAACCTGCAGAAGTATTACGTGCTTGGCAAAAAGATGACTTCTACGAAAAACAATTTGCTGGCTCACTAGCTCGAATATTACCAGCACATCACGCGTCTAAGGCTGTTCCAATATCTTCTCTTCTTTATAAATCTTTCACGACTCTAAAAGATCTACAAACACTAGGTGAAGAATATTCCGGTATAGTACAAGTTGATGAAAGTTATCATAAAGTGCCTACATTCAGTAATCGCTTGCTCAGTATCCTGCTGTCAACATTTGGCGAAAATTTTACAAAGAGATTACTTCGTGAAGTTGAAAAGAAAATTGAAGTGAATGCAACATTGCGCCCGGAAGCGCAGAACGCTTTTTTAGTGTTTATTAAAACTTTAAAAAATATCGTTCCTCAATTAGAAAGTATACATAGGGCACTGTCGTATATTAATGGAGGACCATTACAAATTGGAAAATTGGTGACTGGAATAGATTATGTACATGTTAGGCCAGCAGCTGCAGCTTATTATGCTCATTTAAGATTGCTGGGTTTAGTAACACTGTTGCATGCATTCATATCATGCGGGAAAAGTATTTATGAAGCTAAAAAAAATATGGAACAATTACAGAGTTTTCCAAATGAAGTTGACAGTAATAAGACATGTGTGGCCTGTTTAGAGGAGATTTTACAACCTTGTGTCTTAACTTGTGGACATATCTTTTGTATGCAGTGTTGTTATGGGCCATTGGAAACTTGTCCACTGTGTAGGACACCTTTTACAAAGAATACTGTTGTACCTTTAATGAACTATTTTCCTGGTGACTTTTAACCTAATTCTTTATTTAAGGAAGTAAATGAATTTATAGTTACATATTAAATGTGATATACTAAGTAGTTTACTCAGGAGGTTGGGAGTAGGGACCAACGGGATTGTCTATGTCCACATATATGTTTTTTTAAAAAAATGCATCTTTGTATCTTTTTTAATACAGCAGTGCATTTAAGTTTGGGAGAGGATGGTGTGTGCAAATATTATACACATTATATATATTTAACTGATATTATTTGTAAATAAAAATTGCTCCTGCATCTTTACAGAAATATGTTTATAAATGTCTATAAATTGGAAATGTGTTTATAACTATGATACCTTTTTTAAACCATAGTTTTATAATGTAGACAATTTATTATAATTTATTTGAAGCACAAGTAAAATAATTCTATATTTAATTTAAACTGGTGCCTCAGGAAAAATAAAAACACATTTTACTAAAAATCTTTATGTAATTACTTTTTTATGCATTACATCCATTAAGCCATTAGTATTTTTATGAAACAAAAAATGCAATGGTTAATAACAATATAATAAATAAATTTCTGAGATTCAAATAAAAATAAGTAATGGAAAAATTCCAAGTTACAAAAGGGAAAAATATGCCTAAAATTTTATTAAATTACATCTATTGTACAAAATGGCTACAGTTCCTAGACTTTCTTCAAGATCTAGCTTGACTATATCTAGGACAAACATTCATAATCCAAAATTCTTTGTAATAATGTACTTTAAACTGGCAGTAAAAACTAATGCAAGAAAACAACTTATTAAATGATTTTACTAGCTATACAGTTTTACCAGTACCTTCTCTTTTTCCAGTATAAAAGAATTTATAAAGGTGAGGTGAGAATAAATTTTACCTATATTTTTCTGACATAATTTTTTAGAGAATGCAAAGCAGCCAGTGTTAATTTAAGATATAACCTGCCTCTATTTTAAAATAGCCATTACATCATTAAAATGTGAATAAAAATAAGCAAAAATATTTCAATCATGTTCTACAATTCAAGCATGTTCTTAATTTTTAAAAAAATCCTATTAATATTATAAATGCAATAACTCGTATGTTGTATGTATGGCTGATTTGAATGTAATTTGGTACATTATTTATAACCTAAATTAACTCATTAGTATATCTTCTATTATGGAAAAATGCAAAGGTCTTACTGCTTCACATTGATCAAAATCCAAAGACCGACAGAAAAGTAAAATTTTTTTTTAGATAATGTGTGCTCAAATTGGGGCACCTATTAAGAATTCTTTTAGTAGATTCTGTCCCGACTTAATAAGTGATTTTTAAGTGCAACAAATTAATAAATAATTTCACAACCGATACCCAATACTTAAGTTACACACCTAGATTAAGACCTTTAAAGCCATATTTCACAGGAACTTAAGTGTTAAGGGCTTTAAGAACATGTGTCTGATAGTGAGCCCATATTCATTTTGGGTATTTTGTACCATGCATATTTAAGGTCTAGGAGTCAGGGTTAGTACCTCACTCTTACATATTATACATCTGCTTCCAAATAGGAGTGTAACTGTTTTGATTTGTTTGTAAGCATATAAAGAGCTAGTGTAATTATGGGCTATGACACTTTACATTAGAGTCCTCTGGGACTGGGACCTCTGGGTGGAAATGCATCAATGTCACTTTCTTTGTTTAAGGTTTTATGGGCTTCAGTAGTTCCTTACCATCACCAACTGGTGTACAGTTAGCTCACAATTCACTCTAATCCCATTAAACAAAAAAGATGTTAAAAACTCTTAAGTGAATAAGGCCTGAATTAAAAAGGCCTTTACGGAAATTACAATTAAGCCCCAGAATCAAAGTTAAGTCTCATATATTTGATCTGCTAATCAAACAGCTATATTTACATAAATTCACATAAAATAGTGTACTTTAAACATAATTTACTTCTCTTTTCTTTTACAAAATAATAATAAATAGATAATGTCAGCTATAATTAAATAATAAATACCCATTTATTCATTCCGAGTGGTAGTGTGGAACTATGAGTGGAATTCTGTTAACATAAGCTTTAAGCTTTTGTGGAAGAGAAAAATTTTATAAAAGATGGCGTTACAAAAGTGTATTTATACATTACTACATTGCACCATCATTTGGAGAAGCTACCTGCCAACTGATCCAAAGACCACTGCTAACTACTATTTTGCTTTCACTAATTCATCATTTTACTTGTAAATATTGTTTGAGTTCAGAGACATCATCACATTATGAACACAAACACACATATTTTAAAACATAAATACGAATAATTACAATATTAAGTCACCAACCAGAAAATACTGCTAGGTTGAAAATTTGTGAATTAATTTATAAATAAGTTTATGGGACAAAAATAGTTTACAAATTAATATTAAGCTTTGCAAGAGTTGAAACATTGATTATTCTACACGTAACAACTCAACATCAAAGATTAAGGTAGCATTAGGTGGAATAACTCCTGGATGGCCCCTAGAACCATATGCAAAATCTGGAGAACAGGTAAGTCTTGCTCTTTCACCAACAGACATCTGTAACCAAAAGAAAAGGCAATAAATATTGTTTGACAATCTGTACTAAGAACAATCTGTATGTCCAAGCCAACAATATAAATCATACATAAATTTAAAAAAAATTTGTTAATACATGCATACCACCTAAGTATTGAACTTAAGTCTCTTACCCAGAATTCCGACAAACCTACAACTCAACTATTAAAATATTTTATTAAAACTATCATTATTACATAATAAGGCCTGTATTGATCATATTACAAGACTTGAATCTTAAAGCAACTGCTCATCTCTCTGCTGAATTCTTGGCTGATATTTTTTTAAAAGCTAATCCCAAATAATCTATTGCATTTTTAATAATTAACCACCCCCTCATACAGAACACACAAAAAATGCAAATGCAAATGTTTACATTACTTGTAAGCATTACTTATTAAAAAAAACTTATAAATAGCGCTTACTTTTGCTAGACCTTGGTCCCAGCCTTTGATAACATCCCCCTTTCCAAGGGTAAATTTAAAGGGTTGACCACGATCTCTAGATGAATCGAACTTTTTGCCATTTTGCAATGTTCCAGTATAATGAACTACCACAGTTTGGCCGGGTTTCGGGTAGGTGGTTCCTAGAAAACGTGTACAGAATTATTATAAAAACATCAAGTAATAAAAAATATTCTTAAAAAAATAGTGACTACCGTTCCCAGGTGAAATAGTCTCAACGTCAACGCCCATTGCAGCAAAATATTAAATTCAAACGGAGACTGAGCAGAAATGCTAACGCAATAATTGAAATAAAAACAAAAACTTTACTACTTTAACCAATATAACCTTTAAATAAGTCTGTAGAAGTCAAAACAAAACCACAGAGTATATTATTGTATCAGTACTCCATGGTATCATTATGCCTTTATGGCCATGAATCCTTTGCCTATCCTTGTGAATGGAAATAAAAAATAACATTATCGGTATAAGCATTGCAACGAAAACATGGGCCCATTAGAGTAGCCCGGTGTTGTACAACGGTTTTCTTTGCTGAAAATCAGCAACGACAACAGGCCAGGAATGTCTCCTGTAACTAAATATGCCAGGATCAAAAATAGCGTGGTACTGATTCGCGGTGTACGCGGTGGGAAGATATTATTAAAAATAAAACTAACTTGTTATAGTAGTTAAAAACGACTAAACTCACGTTATAATAATCAGTGCGAGGCGGGGCGGGAGAGCGTCTTTTTGTAAGTCATCACTCCTTCTCGTGGGAGATCGTCCTACATTGGACAGGCAAATATGAGGTTGGCATTAGACACACCCACAACATAGGACGTTGACACTGGAGACAGTTACTGTTTATGATATTTAATAGACTCTTGCGTTATTTTGCGGAAATTCATTATTATAATTACACCACTCCGCATGCAAAAAATAAAAAGTCCAAAGAGAAGAAGTGTACCACCCTTCCTCCCACAGAGAATTATCCACTTAAGAGTTCATGTAACTCAAAAGATAAGATAAATGCCAAAAATCAGGTTTTTATAGACTTGCTAGTAGTGAATGCGGTGCGGTGTACGTGGGCTTTAAGATATATAAGAGAAGATAAGATTTGAAGATATATTCGTTATAAAAAGCATTATCGCATACTGGAACCATAATCCCGATCACATTTTACTAAACAGGTTTTGGAAATTGAACACAGTTTATCTAAATTTCCATTCTATTCAAGTAGGGCGCTATAAAAGAAGTAGCGAGAGTTTAAGTTTAGCGGTGAATTGGTTTAGGTAATTTTTTGTTGAGCATTTTTACAGGGGCTTATTTTACAGCCGGTCGTCGTTTTTTTAAGAAACTCATTCGTACGAGCATACCTCTGTGGATTGAAATCGGGACTCTTGACTTGAATTCTGATCACCTAACCATTTGGCTAACGCGATTCTACTTAATCTCTTCTTAAAGGTTCCGTAATAAGGGATGAAATAAAAAAAAGGGAGATAATAGCGACATTGAACATACAATTAAAAAATTTCGAAGTTTGTTAAATACATGACATAATGAGAACTGTAGTGGTCTTTATTGTTAAAAATAAGACGGGTGATATCATGCGAAGGTGCTGGACAATCTGCTTGATAAAGTGCTAGATGAAACACGAAATTTTCATGACCCGCAGTTTGGGTTTCGACCTGAGATCTTCACAGAAGTTGCGACCGTCCAATCCTATACTAGCCGAAACATACCGGTTTATGCATGCTTCCTTGATCTTTCCAAAACTTTTGACTTAGTTTTATACAATGTGCTCTGGGAAAAAATGGTACAAGCGGACGTTAATCGGAAGTAGATTAGTGTCATGAATTTTTGGTATGCAAATCAGTCTAACCAAGATGGGGGTAATGGACTCTCTGACCCTTTGGAGTTTGGAGTGCGGTGTGAGACAGGGAGGCTAGACCTCGCTAAAATTCTTCAACCTGTTCATAAATTAGCTTATAGTGGAGCTCATCAAGATTTGAGTTAACAATCTAAGGTATGCTGAGGACATGGTTTTGCTAGGCCCTACAGCTGGCTCAATCAAAGAGTTGCTTAAATCCTGTGAGGCATACACGACTAGGCATGGCTTAGTTTATAACGTGTCCAAAAGTGAAACCTGATCTTGAGGCTCCCGGAAAGCGAGTACAACATGAACCTAATATTGCACTTAATGTACTTTAGCGAGTTTCTCATGTTACAGATATAGATTGAATGGCAAATAAAACACTTGAAAACTTTTAGAAGTACTTCATATTTGAGCAGTGTAACGACGTATAGTTCTTACAAAACAAAAATAGTAGGGTCTACTGCAAACATTTGACAGTGCGTTATACATTATATTATGACTCTAATAAATCTAAATAGTCATAACAACTTATTTAATTCCATCATTGATTTATAAACATTAATCTCTTTATAACATACTGATTTATTTATAAATTGTACTCATTTACCTAAACTACATTACATTCTTATTAACATAACGGATTCGATATTACTATGTACATTAAATTATAATGAATAAACGTAGTGGAGACGGTAGTATTTAACACTAAATTTAAATATCTGGGACACTATGTTACGGTGGATCTTAAGGATCGTGAGCGAAGAGCCTTGGCAATAATGTGTAACATGTTAGCGCGCAGGTTTTTCTGGTGTAGTAAAGAAGCTAAATTTACACTATTTAAAGTTTGCTGTCAAACTTTCTACTCGGGAGGCCTGTGGATTAACTACACTGAAAAGGCAATGGATACCCTAAGTGTGCAATACAAGAACTGGTTTATGATACTGTTGGGTTTGTGGTGGTTTTGTTCGGCGCCTGGTAAGTTTGCTCAAAAGCGATCAGATGACTTCTATGCTATTTTTAGAAATAAAACATGACCACAACTGGCAAAACTACGTTCTAGCTATAACAGTATTTGTAAATATAAATAAATATCTTCACGCAATTCGGTAGACAGAGGTCGCCTAGACAATTAAGTCCCTTCGACCCACCTTCCACCGAAGATAGTAAATGTGCTTTTATTATTGTTATTGTTATTGTAATTGTTTTGATCTTATTTGAACGCTCTTGAGATGTTGGTAGGAAGTTCCATGGTCCAATGCTAGCCATTGGGACTTAGTAGACGTGAGTTATCGGGCGAGGAGAATAAAATCTTAAAAAAGAAAATAAATTTGACTATAATGTAAAAAAATATCTACACGCCATTCCCAATACAGGGGAATATAGACAGACGTCTAGACAATTAAATCGTTTCGACCTATCTTCCACCGAAGATATTTTAAGGACAACGTGACAGGTGGTGAGCCGTCTTAGTTCAAACCAACAATATAATTCGTACATAAGGCTTTGAAAAAACCCACTAGTACGGGCCTGCCGCCTGGGGATCGAACTCGGGTCTCTTGACTCGTATTCCGACCAACAACTCGGCTATCATGATGTATATATGTAAACGTAACAACTGAAATAGAATCGCTATCAGATTCAGAACACTTATTTACCTAACTAAAAAACTGCACTGAACACGTGGCGCGTCCGAAACAAAGAAACACTACGTTAGTACGAGAAGTAAGACGGCTCGTCGTGTGTTATTCGCCATCCACTCACTTTTATCGCACCAGTACCTGGTGTTGCGTCAGACCGGATATGATGTATCATAGTTGCCATTCCAAAATTATTCGACGTACCGTCACGGCCAGACTAACTTACACTCATTCACGAGCGTCTCTCCTCTGCAAAGAAAACAAAATACTTGCTGCTTGCTTGCGGCTTACAATTATCATACGCTTGTCCATCACTGACATACCTATGACGCTTACACCCCATAACTATTACTTGGAAATACGATAAATACGATAAGTACAGTTACCTCTAGGATAACGTAGACCGAACAATCTTTCAATCGTCCTGAACAATCCATTTTCGTCTTCTAGCACTATTGGTCATATACACACCAGGCCTCATTAACCAGCTCTATTATCTGTTGATCTGGTTAACATAGAGAACCGGACATATTAAGCTAGGTTCATGGAGCCCCTACAACCAGTCTTGATATATACTACACGGCGTGGATTAGGCATTCTAGGCCCTTATGACCAAACACCTTTGAATCGTGGACTATGAAATATTCTGATTATTAATTTGGTTCAGAAACTTTAATAAATAAATAATAAATATAAATTAATATCTTCACGCAATTCCCAGTACAGGGGTATCTAGTCTAGATAATTAAGTCCCACGTGACAGGAGGTGAGCCCGTTGCCGTCTCTATGTCCAAGCCAACGATGTAATTCGTACATAAGTTTTTGAAAAACCCATTGATACGAGCCTGCCACCTGGGGATCGAACTCGGGTCTCTTGACTCGAAATTCCGACCACCCGACCACTCGGCTATCGTGACTTCAGAAACTTTCTTTCCTTAAACCCAATAAGAAAACAAAATCACTACGCAATGTACCCGGGAAAGTATCGGCAGTGCTATATGTTGAAAGCAAGCAAGCAGACCTAAAGTCGAAGAGAAAAAGAAACGAGCTCACCGAATGATGTAGTCAGGTTACTCCTTGTCGATTTGTGTTCACAGATATGGACTTCTTTGTCAGTTGTCTTCAATGCCTGATCTGAAATATTGACTCCACTCACTGGATCTTTTTAACGTTTGCGACAGTTAACTGCTTTATGTCCTTGTATGTCAGTTTCTGCAATCTCGAGATTGAAACCATTTAGGTGATACGCTGCTGCTAGCCAACTGTTACTGCAGGGCTCTCAGCTAGCGAGCTAACAGTGTTTCTCTATTTCGTAACAGATCCCTTGCGGACACGTGGCTCATTTTCAATGACATTGTCCTCTATATATTGCCCTTCAGATCTCACTTCTAATCACATGACGAAATTGTAACAATAGAAATATAATCGCTATCAGATTCGGAACACTTTATTACACAACTAAGACACTCCACCGAACACGGGGCGTACGTCCGGGACAAAAAGTATATAATCACTGCGTTAATTCGAGAAGCATGAAGGCTCATTGTGTAATGATCATCGTCAACTCGCATGTATCGCATCAGAACCTGGTGTTGCGTCAGAGCGGATGTAACGTATCACAAATTCCATTCAAATATTCGATACACCGTCATTTTTTTAATGTTTAACTCAATTTGTAATTATAATAACATCGCGTTTAAGTAATTTATTTTATTTTTTATATACTATCAAGTGGGCCTAGTTGCATTATTATTATTTCATTTTTTTTTGAAATGCATTTCTTTTGAATTTTATAGCATGCAATTTGCTTGCTTTTCTAATAATTTAATAGTCGAGGGAAACAAAAAATCTTTCATTTCGTTAATTTATCTCATCACATTGCTCAACTTTGGTCATATATTAATGTTATTTACTTTCCAATGACTTAATAAATTAATATATTTTTTTTTAATTTAACATACTAAAACACTATACTAGAAAATAATTGGAAATAATAATAATTGAAGAATAGACATATAATTAAAAATACTTTGTAAAGTAGAATTGTTTCATAATTATTACTAAAAATAAATTTATGCTATACTTAATAGTTAAGCATGTATGGTTATGAGGGTTTGGCTTATTCCTGTAGAAGAAAATAATAAAAAAATTCTCTTGTACTAAAACCATGGATGTATTACGTCCATGGTTTTAGTACTTCTTCTTCTTCTTCTTAGGTTTAATATATAATATATAATTTAATATTAATATATAATATAATATATAATTTAATATTAATATATAATATAATATATAATTTAATATTAATATATAATATAATATATAACCGTGGAGGAAATGTTTTATGAACGAACGTTCCTTGGCCGGGAGGCCATCGAAACGAACAGTGTCGGGCTCGAATCTCAGAAGGAGAAGCAAACCGACTAAAACCATCCACGGGATGCTGTTGGCCCGGAGGCCTTTACAGCTTCATCTAAAGAGACTTGCGAGGAGAGGCTCGGAAGTTAGAAGTTTGAGGACCATGATGGCTGCTGCTGCGAAGCGCTAGCCACGAAGCCCCGAAGAATGAAAGAGAAGACTTCCGACATGGGGAAGGGGCCATGCGATCCGAGGGCCCTAGTTGCTTTGGAGGAAAATCTCCTCTCGGATGGCCTTGTTGCCATTCAATGACGACTACGGCCACGAGAAAGTCTCGTGCAAGTCGTGAAATTGTGACGATGGCGAGGTTGTGTAAGCCGCAGGACGCGGCTTGTGTCTGTGTGTGTGCGAATGTACGTAGGGGGCGGGGCCTCATACGCATTGTTGACACGGGTGATTGCGTCATCATCGTCTATGATGACGCATTTCGGGCGCCTCAACCGAGTTGGGGTATCGCGCGCGGGTTCGTAATTCCCTAACGCTGCCACAGCGGGTTCGCATGTAACTTTGTCCTATCGAATTAGTCGATGGAGAACTTTTTAAACAGCGCTGCCATTGTAGGCAGTTTGAGGTCGCGGTGCAAGTCTACAGTCCGCATATATACGGGAGTGCTGGTTGCGCGGCGCATGTAACGATTTTTAATCACTTGGAGTGAGTTCAAGCGTACTTTGGGGACGTGCGCGAATACTATACTGGCGTATGACATGACGGGTCGTACACAAGTTGTAAAATAAAAAATAAAATAAAAATATAAATTTCTTCACGCAATTCTCAATACAGGTGTAGACAGAGGTCAAGTCTAGACAATTAAGTCCCTTTGACCCACCTTCCACCGTAGATATTTTCGGGGCTATGTGACAGGTGGTGAGCCCGTCGCCTTCTGTATGTCCAAGCCAACGATGAAATTCGTACATAAGTTTTTGAAAAACTCATTGGTACTGCCACCTGGGGATCGAACTCGAGTCTCTCGTCTCGAAATTCCGACCAACTCGGCTATCGTGAATTCAGTTGTGTATAGGCGTATTTTGTGTTTCAGCAGCATTTTGCTGCGGCTATTGGTTAAAGAGGCGGCCAGATATGAAATGGCCGCTCTATCCCTGACAATTTTAATATGTTTCTTGAAGTTCAGTCTACGGTCTAGGGTGACTCCAAGATATTTTACTTCTGACACCTAGGGAATGGGTTTGTCGAAGAGGGTTATGTTACTGAATCTGTTAGTACGATTCGAGGTTTTGTGTTTCCTGTTGAACAAAACCGCGTTGCTTTTTTCAGGATTGATGTCGATCCTCCATTTCCTAAACCTTAAGGCGGTGCCCGCGGCTTGGAGGCGAATATATTTATATTCGCCTCCAAGCCGCGGCTCTCGATACGTTAAGATCCGCAGAGTAGAGAGTGGTATCGTCAGCGAATAAGGCCAATTCTACCTTTTTATTGGGGTCTTTAGGGCCAATGTCAAGCCAGTTACTACTGTTTAAGTAGGTCGTTTCAGTATTTCTGTCAGTGTCGAGTCAAAGTGATTACATACCAAAGTTATGTACTATTTGAAGTCAATGTTGGCACAGATTGTATAATACGTATGTATATACTATCAAAGAGAACTTTATATACTATCTATGCCGACATCGACTTCACAACTCACGGAATGTCGGTGTCAAAGTGTATTTTTATGTAAATATACAAATAACAACAAAAGAAAAGACCAACATTTAGTAGGGATACAAAGTGCAAACAGAGGATAAATTGCAGAAACTAAAGGGCAAAGAGACTATAACCACGCAATATACAATCATTACATTCAAGCAGAAGCCGCAAGGTACAAAGTGCGTTCCGGTTAGCCTTTTTCCTCTTTTCTCGTTTACTAGAAATACTTCTCGTATACAGAAATTAAATCATCACGAAAAAAATTTTACTGTGTATAATTTGTCTTAAATATAAGATAATAAATACGTACATAGTAATATATGAAAGGAAAAAAAAATAATTCCTCTTTAAATTTTCATTCATAAAATGGTATCCAGTGAAGAAGAATCCGATACGAAAAGGGGAGATACACTAGAATGGGATGTTGAAATGGAAATTCAACTGTTTTACGCTATGGCGAATCATAAGCCGGTAGGCATAAATAAACATTTTCATATGGCTTGCATTTGGGAAAAGCTAACTAATTCTATAACAAAAGAGATTTCCACCCATGATATTTGGAAACATCTTGAAACACTCTATGATATGTCTATGTTAGAGGATACAGAACCAATACCTTTCCCCAATAATGAGATTCCTTTTAGTTTGCCTGAAAGTGAGTTTGGATCAATGATCAAACAAAAGTGTAAAGAAGCGATACTAGCTGATGACAGTGATGGAGGTATGATAATTCCAATAAATATATATTTATATAATTTTATTAGAGTTTAGAGTCACAATAGCCAAGTGGTTGGGTGGTAGGAATTTTGAGTCAAGAGACCATAAATTTGAATGGCGTGGTATCAAAAACACTCACCGTATTACTGCACAGAAAAAATTTGGTTAACATGTGCAAAATTTCAAACTCCAGTTTAAGTCACAGTAGCCGAGTGGTTGGGTGATTGGCATTTTAAGTCAGACCCCCAGGTGGCAGGCTCGTACCAATGGGTTTTTCAAAAACTTATGTATGACTTATATTGTTGACTTATACCTCGAGATGGCAACGAGCTCACCACCTGTCATGTTGTCCCAAAAATATCTACGGCGGAATATGGGTCAAGGGACTTTATTGTTTATACTAAACCTCTACCCCTGAATTAGGTATTGTGTGAAGATATTTATTTTATTTGTTAGATTTTATCTTTTGAATTATTAGAAAGTGAGTTTCTCTGCTGATCTGTCGGTATTTCTAACATATTTTTATTCTTCACTCATAATTCTAATACTAAGGTTTTTCAAGCCCTTTAGGCCCTCTATTGAACCCTTTAATAATATATAAAGCAATAAAGGCTCCCAACACTTGGCAATCTGTTCTCTCTCTCTTCCCTGTCATGGACTGTGAGTAAAGATAACATAAATAAATAAAATAAAACCAAAGTTTATTTGGGATGTTTCAGCAAAGTTAATTAAATTAAAAACAAAATTGCCTTTTAAAAAAACCTTTTTATTTACTTTGATATTTTTCTTTTTTGTTTCACTGCCATAATTGTACATCTGTAAATCATACATGACAAATACTGTTTTTGCATAGATGGTCAAAGTTCGTCACCAAAACCATCAACACCAAGAAGTAATTCAAGAGGCACATCATCTAAAGATGGCACTCCGAAAGGTAAAAACATAATTTGTTTTCTTCAATTTCTTTCCAGACTTTTCTTTCTGACCAACCAAGCACAACATTCATATTTTCTAGATATGTTCATGGTAATCTGATAGAGAATTGATGTTCTGAATATATGTATGTGAAACAGTAGATTCCCTATCAGCTTAGGAATCACTTGGGGTAGCAGAGTGCTCAGCTATTTCTTACACCAAACAGCTATAGGACCATAAAAATCGGAACACTGTTGTACTTTGAAATTTATAGGAAGTTGCTATATTTATAGGCTGAGGAACACATCAGTGTACCTAGAAAATATTAATCTCTCAAATCTGATAATGAAAGAAACAAGAAGTCATGATAAGAAAGAAAGCATGATAGCCGAGTGGTTGGGTGGTCAGAATTTGGAGTCAAGAGACCTGAGTTCAATCCCCAAGTGGCAGGCACAAGCCAAACACCAATGGGTTTTTCCAAAACTTATGAACGAATTATATTGTTGGCTTGGACATATAGAGGGCGACTGGCTCACCACCTGTCACATTGTCCCAATAATATCTTCAGTGGAAGGTAGGTCAAAGGGACCTAATTGTCAAGACTGGACCTCTGTCTACCCCTGTATTGGAAATTACGTGAAGATACCATATCAATACTAGGGTGGTCAGGTTTAAGGCAACATATTTATTTTTATAATTTCAACCTGTATTTCACCAGAGTGTACTGAATTTATTTATTGCTATATCTTTAAACTCTTGTATATAAATATATATACAATCTGAATCTTGGAAATGGCTCCAACTATTTTCATAATATTAAGAATACAGGGATTTCGGGCGCGATAAATCGATCTAGCTAGGATTCATTTTCAGAAAATGTTTTATATGTGTTTTCAATAATCAACTTTACAATCAACTTTATCGACAATAAACTTAATAACA
>JAGSMR010000099.1:1970000-2037500 GCA_029286605.1 Sericinus montela
TCCGTGAGAATGAGCAGACTGAAGATATTCACATCACTATATCTAACTTCAGGTACCCAACCTTTCGGCGCTGGACACCATCTTAACCCCATAGTGTCCTGCTTACGCAGTATATCGGAAGAATCATGGAAATGCTTTTGTGCAAATCCAAAGATTTTCAAAAACATTATGTATAGTAGCCGCTGGTGACAAAAGGGCTGGTTCTTTACTCGCTCAAGGGTTAAGTCTAGCCATTCAACGTGAAAATGCAGCCAGCGTTCTTGATACCATGCCACGAGGAGTGGCATGGTATCAAGAACGCTGGCGATTATTATAGTTATTAGTTAATAAGTATTAAAGATTTTAACACAATATTATAAAAAAAAACAAATATTTTCACGCAATTCCCAATACAGGGGTAGACAGAGGTCTAGTCTAGACAATTAAGTCCCTTCGACCCACTTTCCTCCGAAGATAGAAGATGTTTTCGGGACAATGTGACAGGTGTTGAGCCCGTCGCGGTCTTTATGTCCAAGCCAACGATATAATTCGTATATAAGTTATTGAAAAACCCATTGGTACGAGCCTGCCACCTGGGGATAGAGATCGGGTCTCATGACTCGAAATTCCGACCACCCAGCCACTCGGCTATCGTGACTTTTTTATTTCTGTAAATAATTTAAATACTAAAAAAAATATATGACGAGAATAAGACGTACTGGTTATATACTCTTTGACCAGCAGCTACCTGGGATGAACAGAATAAATAACAACATTATTAATATTTCAAATATTGCGCTGCCAGCTTTCTTTGCCTCCACAGTTTTCACGATTTATCCGGAAAAATTCTTAAGATTGATTTGAACTTGACCTTTGCTACCGAGGCAAGGGAAGCATGGATAGGTCTCTGTCCCGGCGAGGATATTCCCCTGGAATTCCCCAGCTCTAATTAGTAGTTTTTAGTTAATAAGTATTGTAAATATTAACAAAATTTTGTTTCTACATGATTATAGTCTGTGGTAATAGCTATGAAGTTAAACGTCAACTTGAAAGACTTGGCCTAAAGGTCTAGATACCAGGCCACAAACTCCAAAAAAAAGTAAAACATCAAATCAAAGTGACAGCGATTGAGCGGCGATGGTTTCTAAATTAAAAATATATTTAAAAGTGACTTTATAATTATGTTGTATTAAAATTTACAGTCGTCCTAGTATTAGATTAGATATATATAGATAAACATAATATTGATAATTGAATTATGGCGAACCATTACGAAGTACCTAGTTGGTAAGATTTGCGTACATTTCCATCACCAAAAGGAACATGCCGCCATCTCATTTATATATAATATTTATAAAGTAAAAACTTTTAAATGGGTAACATACCCGTAGTTAGCAAATCCTTGTTAACATTACAATATTTACCGAGAATCAAAACTGACTTTGAAACGGTTTTTATTTATAATGTTTAAATGTCTTTGTTTATGTATATTCGTGAATTAAAAAGTAGAAAAATAATATCAAACAAAGTATAATAGTACATCATGTATATACTGTGTGGTAAACTCTGTACATTACATTTATCTAATAATATTATTATAATAAGTTAAATAAATTTTGTGAGTTTTTAATTATTCATGTTTTTCTATCATTTTTATTTATTCACAGGGCTGGTAAACCCCCAACAGGTTTGCACTTGGACGTTTTGAAGGGAGATAAATTGATACAAAAGCTAATGATAGATGAGAAGAAATGCTATTTATTTGGGCGGAATCCACAAATGAATGATTTTTGCATTGATCATGCTAGCTGTTCAAGAGTTCATGCAGCATTTGTCTACCATAAAGATTTAAATAGAGCATTTTTAGTTGATTTGGGTAGCAGTAAGTATCAAATTGATTTGAATATCAGGAGTATCAATATGAATTCTGAGTATAGTTTATTATGATAGTAATCATTTATTTCTTTAGTCTCTAATTTTTGATATACAACTCCAGCAAACACCCATAAAATTGCATGTATGGAAAGTGAACTCACTATTCTTTGATAATAAAAAGTTGCCCTTATTTATTCAAAGCTTATCTTCTGTCTCTTAGTCAAAGTTTATTGTGTCCATTGCAATATACATTACAATATATACAATATGATTTATTGTGATAAGACACCTTTTATCACCACTTGGGGATCAACCTCTGGGTCTCTTGATTCAAATTCTGATAATACAAATACTCGGCTATTGTATTTTTTTTAATAATTTAAGCAAGGTGCAATTGTTTTTTTTTTGTATTATGATAAGTTTTTACTCTATATGTGGAGTGTTCAACATAACATCTGTTTGTTTTTATAAAACACTTATTTTGATTACTAAATAATTACCTATTAATATTTGAATAATTATAACTTAATGATAATAATAATTTGTATATGCAGTTATTTTAAGAATAATCTTTCAGCACATGGCACATTTATTGGGAAGATGAGGTTAGAACCAAACAAGCCAACACAATTACCTATTGACTCTAACTTTCATTTTGGTGCATCAACAAGAAATTATATTATAAGGTATGCATGGACTTCATTTGCTAATGATATATATTTATGATAGCCTTATGTTTAGTGGCCTTAGAAAATGAGGCCATGGGTACAAACATGTAGTAGTGCTTATCAAAACTGTTTAATGGCTGTAAATTAACACTGGAAATAAATTATATAAATTAAAAAAAATGTAACGTTAAAAGTCACGATAGCCGAGTTGTTGGGTGGTCGGAATTTCGAGTCGAGAGACCCAAGTTCGATCCCCAGGTGGCAGTACCAATCAGTTTTTCAAAAAACTTATGTACGAATTTCATCGTTGGCTTGGACATAAAGGCGGCGACGGGCTCACCACCTGTCACGTTGTCCCGAAAATATCTTCGGTGGAAGGTGGGTCAAAGGGACTTAATTGTCTAGACTTGACCTCTGTCTACCCCTGTATTGGGAATTGCGTGAAGATATTTATATTTATTTATTATTTAAAAAAAATGTATTTAAACTAAAGGAAAAAAAATATAACTAAGGGAAAACCTTTGAGAATTGTAGAGCTTGGTGGGAGATGTAACTAATTATCAGACCATTATGGTATTTATTGATGTAAGGTGGCAGCGCCTAAGCTGCAAGAAATTTTAGTTTTTTGTTCACTTCACTAATAATAAGAGCGTAAACAGTTCTTAAATTATTCAAACTGATCTCAGCATGCAGATTATTGGCAGCACCCGACACTTGCAGCATAGACCGCCATCTCTGTCTAGTTTGGTGAATTGGGGTTTCCTACTTTCTGAGATTTTGTTATTTTGGCTTTTTCCGTATATGCCTAATTCTACATCCTAAGGAAGAAAGGAGGTGTTTAACTCTTAAATTAATACAAAAGCTATTCACTGATATTACATATGTTGTTACATATCATTCACTAGTAGTAGTACCACTTGAGACCCTTAGTGCTTGTTTATGTAATCTAGGTTTACTATAATGGACTCCGCTAAATTTATATTTGGGTTTCAAATGCCATTTTAATACTATTACAGAGAAAGACCAACAGGCAACTCTCGTGGCATTATGGAAGAGTTACCTAATACAGAGACTGAAGGAGCCTTACTTGGTCTTCCAGAAACACAAACAGAGTTAGATGTAAGTATCACCAATATGCTTAATGTTAAATGAATAAATTCTGAACTGAAATGAGCACTGGTTGTCTGTGAAAAGAGCAGCACTTTCCAACGACTTCTAAACATCATACCCTATAGAGAATGGATAAATAAATATACACATAGATAGTTGATTTACATACATTATGCTGATTCTAAAGTAAGTGGAGGAAGTAAGCAAGAAAAGGTAGAAAAAGTGGTTTTTCTACATTGATTAGAATAGAATGCGTTCTGGATTCTAGATAACAGGACCTCGGATCTGGCGACACCTTGAAAACCTGTGTGTACGCCTCTCGTTTAGAGGTTGTGAAAAAGAAGAATCTCTCATATTCTTCATTTTTACGACCTCTGTGAATAAGTAAAAGTCACCATAGCCGAGTGGTTGGGCAGTCGGAATTTTGAGTCAAACGACCCGAGTGCGATCCGCAGGTGGCAGGCTCGTACCAATGGGTTTTTTAAAAAAAACTTATGTACGAATTATATCGTTGGCTTGAACATAAAGACGGCGACGGGCTCACCACCTGTCACGTTGTCCCAAAAATATCTTCGGTGGAAGGTGGGTCAAAGGGAATTAATTACTAGACCACAGAGGTCTAGTCTAGACAATTAAGTCCCTTTGTTGGGAATCCCTACCCCTGTATTGGGAATTGCGTGAAGATTTTTATTTTTATCTAAGAATAAGTACTAATATATTAACAATAATTCTGTACTTAAGTATGTAATTAAGTTTTGTTTTGTAGTAATTTCTTTAGGGTAGGTATTGTCTTCACCACACAAATATACATGCCATTAGTATGTTTTATGTAACTTTAGGTTTATTTATTTATTAATTCTCCACTATTTTCACCTTTGACTAAGGGCAGCAATGACCAAACTTACGGCTCGGTAGCATTCTCTACCAGTTAACCTAAAGATAAGATAATGTAAAAGAACTAAATTAGAACAATAATTTACAAAGTTAATAGAGGGGATTTGTTTAGTCATTGAATATAATTATTTTTCCACACTTAATTGTTCAGTTTTCTTCAGAATTTGACCGAGTTCAACACTGCGCACAACCGCAGGATTTCTATGCTGGGTATTTCCACGGACGACGGCACTGATGTTATAAAGGTAAGCGTAAATAATTTTATCTAGCTTGAATTCTATGATATAGTAGAGGTTTCAAATGACAGCTGAAGTTTCATCTTCTTCTTATTATTAGTTGAATGACTCCATCATGAGATCGATGATTCTCTGCCAAAGTCAAGGTTAAAGAGTACAAGGGACAGTTCCAGCTGAAGCTATGAATACTCTTTTTTGGTTTTTTTAAGTTCTAACTGGATTTTAAACAAGTCCAATGTTTTATAAGCAGCTTTTTTCTACATGTTGTGAGAGGTTTTTTGAAAAAGGATTGTTAATGGTGTTGAGGTGAAATTCTTGCACAAGTGAAGAATCTCAATGTAAACACTAGAAACGTGTAGAAGAATACAAATAAAACGTTAAAATTAAAAAAAATATATATAAAAAAAAAAATAAATAAAAAATACTATGTAATTTACCCTGAAATACAAGTTTTAAAAATAGTGATAAATATTGGTTTTAAAAATTGGTAATACAGCCGCCGGAAATACAGGTACGATAGACTAGTGCTTGGGTGATCGGAATTCGAGTCAAGAGACCCGAGTTCGATACTCGAAGGGCTCTCATACTTATGGCTTTTTTCAAAAACTTATGTACGATTTATATCGAACATTAAAGACGGCGACGGCCTCACCTTTCGCGTTGTCCCAAAAATGTCTTTTCGGTGGAAGGTGGGTCTTAATTTAACTGTATAGCCCACTGTCTACCCCTGTATTGGGAATAGCTTGAAGATATATCTTTATGTCTGCAGCCGCCCACCGGCACCAAGCGTTCGGCCTCCATGCCCGGCGGGGTTTCGAAGAAGCAGCGCCGGAACGTGTCGTTCAACGAGGAGGTGGACATCATCAACCCGGAGGACATCGACCCAACCGTGGGCCGCTTCAGGAACCTCGTCAAGTCCACGATAGTGCCCAACTCCAGCAACCCGCCCAGGAAACTCAAGCTTCAGAGTTCCGACGACAGTGAGTAGTGCACTTTATTGACTTTCTCTTCGTCTTCTTCTTTACAGCCCATCAAGAGTCCACTGCGGAACATGCCTGTTCTAAAACTTTCCACAATGAACGGTCCCCAGCCACCTGCATCCATCGACTTCCCGCAACATTTTGTAAGTCGCTCCTTCTCGTGGGGGGTCGTCCAACACTGCGTTTGCCTGTACGAGGTTGCCCCTCCTGAATCTTTCTTCCCCAACGGTTGTCAGTTCTACGAGCTATGTGGCCGGCCCGTTGCCACTTCAATGAATAAAATTGCCTTTTCAATGAACTGTAATTCACTATCAAGACTTATGTACAATTTATATTGCTTTCTATCTATAACATTGTTCTAAAAACGTCTTTGGTGGAAGGTGGGTCAGGAGGACTTAATTGTCTAGAGCTCTGTCTACCTCAGTATTGGTAATGGCGTATTCCATTATACAATTTAAGACTTTACCTTATAAAGGATTTTCCTTAATCGCCTTGAATGGCAAGAATAATGGCAAAGGCAGTACAAGTAACTTACAACAATACATATGCTGTTGCCTATCACTAATGTGCTTAATTTTTTTGGTCTGGTATTTTTCTAGATATTTCCATAATTATGAATTATGGATGTTAAAACTATACTTATATATCAATCATGTTACTTGATTTCTTTCATCTCTTGGCATCATTATGCCAACATCCCACTGCATTATTTTTCTTGATATTATCTGTGTTATATATTTTCTGTGATGAAATACATATTTTGTATATTTAAATAGATTGTTGATGAGGATATTTTAAACATATGTTCATCATTCGACTCCACAGGTCAGCATCATCACTCTCTGAGGCTGCAGGAGATCTCGAGAGGGACCAACCTCTACTCCGATTTGCCGGCGCCCAGTTCACATTTGAGTCTAATTGGTGCAAGGTTTGTAAAATATTACAAGGGTCCGTCCCCACATACACCAACCTTCTATTTTCTTTACCCTTCTAAAGACAAGATATGCCAGTGGCTGTACAATGTATATGACAATGTTTATAGTTAGACGGATCCGAGTTAAAGAATGGATCGGGGTTTTTAGATGGACATTTTATATTAGACTGGTCTCAAAGACCAAATTGAATATACTGTGAACTTTCTGACGAGATGACACCAATGTGTTTAATTTATTTATTTATTTAATAATTTCACACGGATAAATCAGGAAGAATTACAAACAGATAAATCATAATACAGGTACTGCTTATTTCTGCAGAGATTTCTTCAAACAGATCTGCAATAGTAGAGTGGTTACTAGAAGGTAGATTGCGCGCGGTAGTAAAAAAAGAAACTGAATAATTTATAATTGTAAAACGGTTTTCCATTGCTGATGTGTAATACTGTTGGTGTGTCTTGAATTAAATAAATTTATGTAAATAAAATATCATTAACTGTCGGTAAAATGTGTTTATATAGCTGGAATTAAATTATATATTAATAATATTAAAAATTAAATGTCAATTGCAAATCAAACCATTGTTAGCTTGACAAAGACGAAAGTCAAATATATATATTCACGTCACTCCCAATATAGCGGTAGACAGAGGTCTAGACAATTTAGTCCTTTTGACCCACTTTCCACCGAAGACATTTTTGGGACAATATGACAGGTGATGAGACTGTCACCATGTTTATTTCCAAGCCAAGCAAGCAAGCTTTGGTAAGAGACAGAGGTCTAGTCTAGACATTTAAGTCCATTCGACCCACGTTCCACCGAAGATATTTTCGGGACAACGTGACAGGTGGTGAGCCCGTCGCCGTCTTTATGTCCAAGCCAACGATATAATTAGTACTTAGGTTTTTAGAAAAACCCATTGGTACGGCCACTTGACTCGAAATTCCGACCACCCAACCACTCGGCTATCGTGACTTTTGCTAAAAGTCTGCTGATAATATTATATCTATTGTGCAAGTTACTCATAAATTAAAAATCGATTCCTCAATTCGAATATTGGGTTGGGCTGATTTTTAACTGATAAAAATACCTGTATGTGCTAAAAATAAGTCTGCTTAGGTAATAAGTACTACTTTTACCTGCTTACGAACTGGTTACCGTGTTTCTTTCAGATTGGGTCTATCATTACCTAATCCTGCGCCGGATGTCGAATTGGAGGGACCGGAACCGCATCTAAATATACATCCGCCATTACCACACGCGGGTGAGATTATCTATTTACTTCAGAATATAAGTATTTTTACATACTGGGGTAGGCAGAGGTGTAGATAATTAAGTCCTTTCTACTTACTTCTCAGAATTGTTTGTGTTTGATCAAAGCTGTTGCCAATTGCTTTGCCCCCATTGAAACACTTTTGCACCAAATAGATTTTTTGAACAAGAAAGTGTATCTTTAATACTTCGTCCATATGCAAGATATTACCATACCAAATTTCATTAAAATCTAATGAAAGTGTCATAGACAGACAGATATACAATGTTGTTTGTTTTTTAAAAAAAATGTATCCAAATATCTTTCTATTCTTTGATAACATCCGTGAACGAGTTTCTTAACACCAGGTGTTCATGGTGTAGCCGGCTACGAGGCCCTGGGTTCGACTCCCGGGCGGGATAACCTAGTAAACCACTTTTTCTAAATTTTTTCGGGCTATTTACTTTGGGATGAGAGCGATGTCTGTGATGTTTTCTCTATGTATGTATATATTGATTTATTATTACTAATTTTTATAGTGTCAAGTAATATTTATTTTTTTCACAGCTCCAGAAGAAGCCGGTCCTTCGACGGAACCGAAGAAAAAGAAGTACGCGAAGGAAGCGTGGCCAGGAAGGAAGCCCGGCCTCATATAGCGAGTTTAGAGATAACGCAGTGCTGTGTTATCTATGACGGAACTGTTTTCATAGCGTTTTTAACCTACGATAGGTTTTCTTGTAAATCGGTCTTATGTTAAGTGCAATTTGTGGTCCAATCACGTTAAATGTGATTAATGTTTGCGATTAAACTGTAAAGTGTTGGAGTGATAGAGGTTGGAATAATAATAATAAATGAAATGAGTACCATAGACAAGTTTTTTTTTTTTGGAAGTGGCAATACATATGTTAATAAAAATGTTTTATCGATTTATGGTGGTTTTATTTATTCCGTTTATTGGATGTGACGTGTGGTGTCGGTGTAATAATTAACAATTTTTTCTCTTGCCGCGCATGTTTACAACATGTTGTTTAAATGTTTGACATATTTGACGACCTCCGTGGACGTAGCGTACGCACCTGTTTTCTTGGTGTCAACAGCTCTGAGTTTTATTTATTTATTTAAACTTTATTGTATCACCTTAAAAATAAGGATAACAAAGGCCGCACTTAATGCCTTATCGGCATTCTCTTCCAGTCAAACCGAGGCGTTGGAAAAAAATGTTTTAGGTGCTTAACTTGACTAAATAAATATATAAATGAGGTTCCTGGTTCGATTCCCGGTCGGGTCAATGTAGAAAACTTCGTGGTGGTAATGTGGTACCTTCGTTGCTTAGTTAATTAGTTGCATCTTAGTTGCTTACTTAGGAATCAGAGCAATGTATGTGAAGTTGTCCCCATCGTTAGACGACCTCCGTAAACGAGTGGCGCAAACACCGGTTTTCAACGTATCGCTAGCTCTGTGGTCCCGGGTTCGATGCAAACTTTTTCTTCATAGTCTCAGGTCTGTGGTTGTGGTACCTTCGTTGTTTCCATATTAGTGCTTAAGCTGCTTACTTTGAGAACATAGCAATGTACGTGAAGTTATCCATATCTATGCATGTATTTATTATTATTTTATTTATTTATTACCATGTATTACATTTACTAACTGTTTAATTCTATTAGAAGAGGCCTGTCTTATAAGGATTTGTCATAATAGAAAATAAAATAAAAAAAGCGGATAATATAATAGAAAATTAAGCGAATTGTACACCTTAGAAGCTGCTGCCGGGCATCAGTCTATTTATTTTTGTCTTGTATTTTGCGAGATAGCTATCTTCTTTCCCGCTATCTGTCGTTTTCCATTTTTCCGTTTTTAAGTATATTCCCCTAGTCGCCTCTTACGACACTCACATGAGGAACTACTAACTGAACTACTGTATGTTAATCCAAATAATTAGTCTTAAAGACCTAAACACATGACATTCAGAAACAGCAATGAAGTGCAAACACATTATTCACGATCACCAGATTAATTATAAAAACCTAGAACTAACATCGGCAAGAAAAGTATTGAATATGAAGGAGCAAAAATTTATAACTCTTTATCAAAGATCTTAAAAGAAACTAGAACTACATTTAAAGAAACATCTATAACGACAAAAATAAGTAAAGAAAATAAATAAGCACCGCAATATTATGCGGCATTTTATAATAGTTGCAATTCTCTATTGTTAAAGCTAAGCTTGCTCATTGCACTGCTTGGTAATTATTATGAGATCGCCAGACGGTTAACATCTAACCATAATTTTACAAACCGGGATCCAATAATGTGTTATAGATGTAGAAAGTTACTATGTTTCGCATTAAGTAATTTAATTGTAAACCTTTGAGAAATAAATTATTTGAACCTGTGTCCTTTAGTTAACACTAATAAAAATACTGAGTTTAACACTGGCCACAGTATTGTATTGATCAGCTTGTACAGTTGAACGCTGTTTACTTTCGTGAAATAACAATTTTCAATTTAAAATGACTACCGTCGTAATTCGAATTACAAGTGCTTCTTTAAGTTACACAAAGCTTTTAATAATTTAATCTTGAACAGGATATTGTGAAAGAACAAAGGTCACAAACTGAACTACGCAAGAGAATTGCTTAATCCCCTTTATATCTTGTTAACTGAAGAAAATATTTTGTGAAGTACGAAACAATGAAATATTGTAATAATTTGCGCATTAATGAAAAACTTGAAAAGCCTTTTACTTAAAAAATTTGTAACATTTTTCAAGTATAGGCTTTTCTTAAAAATAAAATATAGGCTTTTCTTAAAAATTAAGCCTATACGTAAAAACATTTTCTATGTACAGGATTTTCAATTTTTGCCGCTCTTACCTCTAAAAGGCGTAGTTTATTGGAGACCCATATTTAAAGTGAATAAATAATCGCGCTTTTCATCTCCTTAGGACTTAATTGTCTAGACTAGACCTCTCCTCGTCTACCCCTGTATGGGGAATTGCGTGAAGACATCTATTTATTTATTTTATCTCTTTAGCGACAAGACAAATATCACTCTCGGTGCCAAAAAAATATATAAAAGTTAAAAAAACTTACTCGTCAAATATTGTTTGACTACAATTATTTTGTGCACTCATCTTCGATTTTTTCGTTTTTTTTTAACAGTCAGAACTTAAAAAATAACAAATATTTTCACGCTATTCCTTATACTGTAGAAAGATCTTTCGACCCACCTTCCATCGAAGACATTCTTAACAGTGGTAGAGCCTCGCATCAGCTTTTGTTGTTGCATGCATGGGCAGGCGCGACCGGGGAAGTACCACGACCTCACAGAATACCGGCGTGAAGTAGAAGTTTAACAAACTTCTGCGTTTCGTCTGGTGAGTGCAGGTAACCGGAGGCCTACACACCCCTCTCCCCCACATGGTAGCGGATGAAAAAATCTACCCCAGGGGGGTACCAGCACCATCGGCACAGGAGAATCCCCCAGTTTTGGAAAATCCCAGCTCTTCTTGTAGATGTCATTAGAATCTCTGAGGGAAAGTCTTGTATGTCAGATTTTTAAGATGAAAAAATATCAGACCAAAATAAGGCAAGCAAGGGTCTAAGGTGCGCGGTGTATGGTACCACTTGTAGTACTACGATCTTCAATTCGTTTGAAAAGCGTAGCATTTAAGGTAAATTCTGTTTTAGTCCTCGTTAATCCTCACTTCGTCCTACAGAGCATTTTTGCAGTTGCAGTACTTTTGCCAATCCTGGAAATTCGTCTCGCATAAACTATACTATGTATAGTTTAACGAATAACTAAGTGTATCTTTGATAAAATACTCTGTAAAAGGAAAGAATAATTCTATATGTAGAATTCTATGTTATAAATATAAGTTTGAATATACATTACATACTTATATCCACAGTATAAGTTTAATGATTACGTATAATGATTACATTAATTAATGTACGTTATGATATACTTTAAAATACTTGAATTATTTAGAAATTGTCCCTTTTTAGTCTGTCCCTTAGGTGCATGAAAGTTTGTCCTCGAGTCATGGTTTTCTTTGTATGTAATTGTATCTAATCATGAACCGTAATCTTAACCGTGTGGTGACGACGTAAGAATATTGCCCTTTCTTCCCGTGGGTGTCGTAAGAGGCGACTAAGGGAAACTGCCTTCAATATCGTTGTGGCAATCGTTAAATGACTATCGCTAAAAATTTCAGATCAAAATAATCTGACCCAAGATTGGCAGCAGCGTCTGAGGTACGTGTGGACTGGTACTGCGATCGCCAATCTGCATCCCACGCGTGACGATTATGGTAAATCCTCCCTATGGGAGAGGCTTATCTACTGCAGTGGACTTTAGCAGGCCGTTATGTATGTGTATCTCATCCACATCCAATTAATAGGGAATCTTCGTATCGAACAGGATGAAATGTGTATTTGTGTAATGCATTATAGTTATTATTATCCGAAATCAAAGAGCAGCGGGGATAATGTGAATACTATACTCGTACATATTAAACAGAAACTCACTGTTATTTAGCAATATTTTTAATAAAACTTTGTGGTTTAATATAGTAATAAGTTAGAAAGTGAAGAATATTGCGTATATGTAAGTGTACTATGAAATGTAATCAGGAAACGTTTAATTTGATATTAGGTTTATTAAGATAGATATAATTTCGTAGTTACTTCTCATAAATGTTTTTTTTATGCCGTAACTATTTTGTCCACAAAAATGGTACTATTATTGGAAATTTATTTCAGCAACTTTTCTTGCGGAAAGTTATTACATTTCCAGGCCTATTCAAGAGGCCTCCGTCATTCGTACTCAATATTTATATTAATACGTATAATATTGGTCGAATTTCATTTGGCTCTGAGTATAAAAGTAAAATTCTTCCATTTGTTTTCTAAATTCAGATCTTATGTTTGATTAATGAAACCGTTAACATTTAATTTCAAATAGTCACGATAGCCGAGTGGTTGGGTGGTCGGAATTTCGAGTCAAGAGACCCGAGTTCGATCCCCAGGTGGCAGTACCAATGAGTTTCTCAAAAACTTATGTACGAATTATATTGTTGGCTTGGACATAAAGACGGCGACGGGCTCACCACCTGTCACGTTGTCCCGAAAATATCTTCGGTGGAAGGTGGGTCAAAGGGACTTAATTGTCTAGACTAGACCTCTGTCTACCCTTGTATTGGGAATTGCGTGAAGATATATATTTATTTATATTTATTTATTTTATTTGTTAACATTTAGAAAAAGAAACTCTAAATTTCATAGATGCAAGGACAGTTACAGGATTCGTACCCACTAAAAACACGATATTCTAGTATAGTCGCAAGGCCATGGCAATTATTTCGCATATACACCGATCCACTTGCGCTGGTCCGCCTAGAAGGATGCTCTTCGAAAGAGAACGCATTATCCCTGTACCACCAAGCAAGATGCGCTGAAACTATTTTAATTTTCACTGCTGCAGCAGTTTCAGAAACGCGAGTGCTTGTACAAGCTCTAGCCTTTTAACTTATTTTATGCTTTGGGAAATACCTAATGGGGAAATTATAACAGTCAGTCATCAACATCAGCTTTTCAATTCATCAAATTATAACAGTCAGTCATCAACATCAGCTTTTCAATTCATCAAATTATAACAGTCAGTCATCAACATCAGCTTTTCAATTCATCAAATTATAACAGTCAGTCATCCACATCAGCTTTTGTTGTTGCATGAATGGGCCGGCTCGACGTTCCACGACCTCACAGAATACCGGCGCGATGTAGAAGTCTAACAAACTTCTGCGTTTCGTCTGGTGAGTGCAGGTAACCGGAGGCCCACACACCTCCCTCCCCCAATTCTGGGGGGAGAGCACTCTAAGGCCGGCAATGCATCTGCTATGCCTCTGGTATTGCGGGTGTTCATGGGCGGCGGTAATCGCTTACCATCACGTGAGCCACCTGCTCGTTTGCCTCCCTTTTCTATAAAAAAAATGTATACACGCCCCCGCGGGGGCAAACATGAGTGATGACGGGCTCGTACCGACTCCATCGACCGAGCACTAGCCCACTGGTCACCCAGCTGATCTGCTGATCTGCAGAACACATTTCGGCCGCGGAGAGCAAGGTGAGCGACGCCTCGCAATACCGACCGGAGGAGTTCAGATGGTCGGTTGGCAGTTATAGAATCAGAAACCACGATGGTACCACAAACACTCAGATTCTGAGAGAGATTCAGAGAAAATGTAGAAAACTCTACATTGACCCGTTCGAAATTGAACCCAGGACTCCAGAACTGAGGTCCTATGTCGCAAGTCGCAAGTACGTCACTTGTTGCGCCACGGTGCGATCGTTGGAAGCTTTAAATGCTTCTTTTAAGTGACGAAACTGTAATATTATTTAACTACATAATATAAAATATTGTTGATACATTTTTATTAGTGATATGTTTGTCGGTTTCGTCAAGAAGAGAAAATGTGTATTTTTCTTTCTCGACTAAGGAAAATATTTATATATACACTGTTTATATTTTTATCTCGTTAATCCCTAAAGCAAACGAGGGAGTGTTATAAGCTTCTGTGTGCCTGTGATAGTATAGTAGCCGAATGGATATTTTTTAGTTTTATTTTTATTTGAAACGTGACGACTATGGAAAGTATTCTTAGCTTTCAAAACAATCTGTTCAGTAGTTTGAACATCAGGATGATCTCTTTTTCAATCAGGGATATAAGCAACTTCTACAGATTCGATTTAATAATTACTAATAATTAATGATTATTAAATAAATAATTACTAATTTAATTGTCATTTTATTAAGTGTTTAAAACACACAAGTATACTGAACTGTTTGTTATAAAATTAAAAAATATCAACTAACATTTGTGGGATTTATACCCGCGACCTTTGACGTAACGTGGTTGCAACGGCTGAATCGTAGAATTTAGGCTATGTGGTCGTCAATTATTCAGGACTCTTCCTGACACGATTAGTGTCACGATTCTCACATATCCATTTCCCTTCTAAAAATTCTAAGTTATTCTCATAAGCACAAGTCGTTTTTAAATGTTTAATTTGATATTGTCTATCACCACTTACCCATTATGGGGTACATACCCCGTATATATAAAATAAGTTCGCACAATTTCCCATACATACCCCGTATATATAAAATAAGTTCGCACAATTTCCCATACATACCCCGTATATATAAAATAAGTTCGCACAATTTCCCATACATACCCCGTATATATAAAATAAGTTCGCACAATTTCCCATACATACCCCGTATATATAAAATAAGTTCGCACAATTTCCCATACATACCCCGTATATATAAAATAAGTTCGCACAATTTCCCATACATACCCCGTATATATAAAATAAGTTCGCACAATTTCCCATACATACCCCGTATATATAAAATAAGTTCGCACAATTTCCCATACATACCCCGTATATATAAAATAAGTTCGCACAATTTCCCATACATACCCCGTATATATAAAATAAGTTCGCACAATTTCCCATACATACCCCGTATATATAAAATAAGTTCGCACAATTTCCCATACATACCCCGTATATATAAAATAAGTTCGCACAATTTCCCATACATACCCCGTATATATAAAATAAGTTCGCACAATTTCCCATACATACCCCGTATATATAAAATAAGTTCGCACAATTTCCCATACATACCCCGTATATATAAAATAAGTTCGCACAATTTCCCATACATACCCCGTATATATAAAATAAGTTCGCACAATTTCCCATACATACCCCGTATATATAAAATAAGTTCGCACAATTTCCCATACATACCCCGTATATATAAAATAAGTTCGCACAATTTCCCATACATACCCCGTATATATAAAATAAGTTCGCACAATTTCCCATACATACCCCGTATATATAAAATAAGTTCGCACAATTTCCCATACATACCCCGTATATATAAAATAAGTTCGCACAATTTCCCATACATACCCCGTATATATAAAATAAGTTCGCACAATTTCCCATACATACCCCGTATATATAAAATAAGTTCGCACAATTTCCCATACATACCCCGTATATATAAAATAAGTTCGCACAATTTCCCATACATACCCCGTATATATAAAATAAGTTCGCACAATTTCCCATACATACCTCCCTCCCCCAATTCTGGGGGGAGAGCACTCTAAGGCCGGCAATGCATCTGCTATGCCTCTGGTATTGCGGGTGTTCATGGGCGGCGGTAATCGCTTACCATCACGTGAGCCACCTGCTCGTTTGCCTCCCTTTTCTATAAAAAAAATGTATACACGCCCCCGCGGGGGCAAACATGAGTGATGACGGGCTCGTACCGACTCCATCGACCGAGCACTAGCCCACTGGTCACCCAGCTGATCTGCTGATCTGCAGAACACATTTCGGCCGCGGAGAGCAAGGTGAGCGACGCCTCGCAATACCGACCGGAGGAGTTCAGATGGTCCGGTTGGCAGTTATAGAATCAGAAACCACGATGGTACCACAAACACTCAGATTCTGAGAGAGATTCAGAGAAAATGTAGAAAACTCTACATTGACCCGTTCGAGAATTGAACCCAGGACTCCAGAACTGAGGTCCTATGTCGCAAGTCGCAAGTACGTCACTTGTTGCGCCACGGTGCGATCGTTGGAAGCTTTAAATGCTTCTTTTAAGTGACGAAACTGTAATATTATTTAACTACATAATATAAAATATTGTTGATACATTTTTATTAGTGATATGTTTGTCGGTTTCGTCAAGAAGAGAAAATGTGTATTTTTCTTTCTCGACTAAGGAAAATATTTATATATACACTGTTTATATTTTTATCTCGTTAATCCCTAAAGCAAACGAGGGAGTGTTATAAGCTTCTGTGTGCCTGTGATAGTATAGTAGCCGAATGGATATTTTTTAGTTTTATTTTTATTTGAAACGTGACGACTATGGAAAGTATTCTTAGCTTTCAAAACAATCTGTTCAGTAGTTTGAACATCAGGATGATCTCTTTTTCAATCAGGGATATAAGCAACTTCTACAGATTCGATTTAATAATTACTAATAATTAATGATTATTAAATAAATAATTACTAATTTAATTGTCATTTTTATTAAGTGTTTAAAGCACACAAGTATACTGAACTGTTTGTTATAAAATTAAAAAAATATCAACTAACATTTGTGGGATTTATACCCGCGACCTTTGACGTAACGTGGTTGCAACGGCTGAATCGTAGAATTTAGGCTATGTGGTCGTCAATTATTCAGGACTCTTCCCTGACACGATTAGTGTCACGATTCTCACATATCCATTTCCCTTCTAAAAAAATTCTAAGTTATTCTCATAAGCACAAGTCGTTTTTAAATGTTTAATTTTGATATTGTCTATCACCACTTACCCATTATGGGGTACATACCCCGTATATATAAAATAAGTTCGCACAATTTCCCATACATACCCCGTATGGGAAAATATGTGAACTTAGATTATAAGACTCTAAAAATCATGCGTGTAAACTAACGTAAACATACGTGTAATAAAAGGTGATTTATACTGTCTGAAAACAAACAAAATAATTTACAAATAGACCTTTGTTATATTATACACAGAGTAACCAGCAGTTCGCTTAATGGACCGCGAATAGCACTTAGGCATTTAACAAGATTTGTTACTTAATGCAATAACTTAATGAAAGGTCAAAAGGTTACATAACTTATATATGTAAGAAGTATTGATTATTAAAACAAGATCTAGAAAAGTTATGGTAGCCTTGTGATTGGGTGATCGGAATTCGAGTTCGATACCCAGGTGGTAGGCTCGTATCAACTGGTTTTATATCTATCTAAAATTTACGTACTATTTATATCGTTGGCTTGGACGTAAAGACGGCGACGGAACAGGCTCGCCACCTGTCAGGTTGTCTTGATAAATATCTTCAATGAAAAATGGATTAAAAAGACTTAATAGTCAAGACAGAGGGGCTATCCCAGTATTGGGAATGGCGTGAAGATATTTTTTAAAAGAAGCTTGTGCGTTGAAAGTAAATAAATTATTTTTCATTGACACCTTAATGAAAAATAAATAAAATAAAATAAATAAATATCTTCACGCAATTCCCAATACAGGGGTAGACAGAGGTCTAGTCTAGACAATTAAGTCCCTTTGACCCACCTTCCACCGAAGATATTTTCGGGACAACGTGACAGGTGGTGAGCCCGTCGCCGTCCAAGCCAACGATATAATTCGTATATAAGTTTTTGAAAAACCCATTGGTACGAGCCTGCCAACTGGGGATCGAACTCGGGTCTCTTGACTCGTAATTCCGACCATCCAAATACTCGGCTATCGTGATTCTTAATGAAAAAGGTGTCAATAAATTCCTAGGCGAAATATAAAATAAATCACGACCTCTGTGAACACTTTTTTAGAAATCACTTTGTCTACATCTTTTTTGGTAAAAGGCGACTAACGGAAAACCATTGTATCTCGGTAGAACAATCTAGAACAAAACAAAATCCAAATTAAGCAGACTGGTGACACTTAGATGCGGTTTCTTTTGATCGTGTTGCAGAAAAATATACCTCATAGCTTTATATGCTTGGTACTGCAAGCGCCGATTCGCTTGCCAACCGTGACGATTTATTATAGCAATTTTTTTTACGATGACCCGAAAGCCTAGTAGGTAAAAACCCTGCCTTAGAAGTCATGGGTTGCGGGTTCGAATCCCGTTAGGGACAAATAAGTTGATGGTTATGATTGATAAGATGATTTACGACACGGAAGTCGGCGGAGGTTGTACTCAAGTCATATATCTACTTATATTTATATCTACTTAAGTACGTTGGCTTGCACTTAAGTAAGTCGGCTTGAACACGAAGATATTGAAAGACTTACTGTTTGTCACGTTGTCCAATGAAAGGTTGGCCCAGAGGACTTGTCTACCCCATTTTTTATTGTCTCTGTCTACCCCATTATTGGGAAAATGCGTGAAGATAAAATAAATGTTCTTTATCGGAGAATCTTATGTCCAGCGGTGTACTTTCAGGCCTTCATAAAATAACCTGTCGTTGATGAATATCATTATTTCATTCTTTATTGAATATCATTATTATTCACAGTGTTTTGCTATTACTTTTTATTATAGGTACCTCCAGATACATAAGCTATTTGGAGATCTCTGGTTTGTCGCCAATCATGAATGATAACAATATAATTCCTTTTTGTACCCACGTAAAAAACCTCGGTCTATACATTGATCTCGGTCTATACTCTCACCAGGGATCGGTTTATATTCTCACCTGGGATAAACAAATACAGGAGATATGTCAGAAAGCTTATGCAACCTTGAGATCGCTTTATCGTCTAAAAAACTTCCTTCCAATCACTACTAAAATGCTGCTTATTCAATCACTTATCTTGCCAATCATTGATTATGCTGATGTGTGTTGCTCTGACCTTTCACAATATCACCTTAACATATTGGATCGTCTCCTAAACAATTGCATTAAATACATTTATGGTCTATATATATATATATATATATATATATATATATATATATATATATATATATATATATATATATATATAATAAAAAAAAAATGTATAATAAAAAAAAATAATGTAATAAAAAAAATTAAATAATATATGTATATTTATGTATATAATATATCATACGTATGTTTAGGCAATAAAATAAGCCACATTATTTTAGATCTCTCTCTCATTATTTAACTGCACTGCTTATACATTTTATTTCTATTTAGCCTGATGGTTGACTGGTAGAGAATGCCATTTGGCATTAAGTCCGCCATATGTATTACATTGTGCATTGAAGCTTAAATAAAAAATAACAAAGAGGCCAGCATGGCCAACATGCATACATAACATAAAATTCAATAAAAGTCAGACATATACACAATACATCATGTCAGACCAAAGGTAAATCAGAAAAAAATAGTAATACAATTATACTCACAGCCAGTCAGCTCTTTTTTTTTCTTTCAAAGCGCGTCAACTCAATCCCCATTACAATTTCTTAAATAAAACTCCTTTTTATTTTATACAATAATTGTTCTATCAATTGTCCATTATGCAATACTATAAAATACTTAACCTCTCATGTATTTGATGAATTTCATTGCTGAACATAACTTAATTAATATTAACCCGCATATGACCGAGCGGTTCACGGCAATAGTCGAATATCTGGCTCAAATCTGTGATATTCAATGTTCAAAATCCGACACAATCCAAGTAAAATACATTACATACATACACATTTAAAAAGTAAAATACATTATATACATTTTTTTTATTTACGCTCTCTTCGTAATTTGTTTTAAATAAAAAGTAATGAAAATACTTTTTATTTAAAACAAATTACGAAGAGAGCGTAAATAAATAAAAATGTACGATCACTAAAACTTTTGAAAATTATATTTTTAATGAGCTGTAAACGTTATAATTATAGGGAATTTTAATAATTCCAAACTTTGAAGTTGCTCAGCAAAAAGATGAACAAGAAAAGTTAAGAAACACGTTTTCCAATCCAAACTTATTTTAACTTCTCTTTGAGAGTTTTCAAAAGAATTTTCTGAAAGTCAATCTTATCATACAAGGAATACGAAAAATTTCACATTTCTACGATCTACATATCAAATTGTGTGTCAATCAACTTCTACAAATATTACAAGACCTAAATTTCAAGTAGTAAGTTACGATAGCCGAGTGGTCAGAATTCCGAGTCAAAAGACCCGAGTTTCGTCCCCGGGTGGCAGGTTCGTACCAATAGGTTTTTCAAAAACTTTGTACGAATTATATCGTTGGGTTGAACATAAAGGCGGCGACTGGCTCACCACCTGTCACGTTGTCCCGAAAATTTCTTCAGTGAAAGGTGGGTCGAAGGGACTTAATTGTCTTGACCTCTTTCTACCCCTATATTGGGAATTGCGTGAAGATATTTATATTGATATTTTTATTCATTTCTTTATTTTTATTTTAAATTTAAAGGCAAATCGGTTAAGCCTTTCAGGAGTTTTTTTTGACGTCAATTCATTATAATATAGAATAAGAATATAAATGACTAAAGTACGATATTATTATAAGAATACCGTTGACATCGTGTCATATCACTAAAGTATATTGTCAGATACGGTGTGCTTAATTTACTGAGACGGGCGTGTTAAAGAAAAATGGAAATTAATGTTCTGTTAGCACACCGTAATGGATCACAGGGGTCAAAGTGAATGTATTGAGTTTCAAGTCAATGACTCTGGGTTCATAAGAATAGAAAGTCTTTCACAATAGTCGAATCGATGAGGATAAAGCACTGCTTTTATTTATTACTTTATTCTGTTTTTATAGCATTGACTTTTACAACGACTATTTTAAACAGTTTTCTGTCTTCCTTGTTTATACTAAAATTAAATAAATTAATATCTTCACGCAATCCCTAATATAGGGGTAGACAGACGTCAAGCCAATTAAGTCCCTTCGACCCACCTTCCACCGAAGATATTTTCGAACAACGTGACAAGCGGTGAGCCCGTCGCCGTCTTTTTTGTTCACGCCAACGATATGAATCGTTCATAGGTTTTAAAAAGACCCATTGGTGGAGTCTGCCACCTGGGGATCGAACTCGGGTCTCTAGACTTGAATTCCGATTACTCAACCACACGGCTATCGTGACTTGTATATACTGATATTATAAATAACTCGCTAAAGTTTGGATATGTTTCACCGTTTCCCTCTCTGATTATAATTATCAGGGAAGCAAATAAAAGAATTCTAATAAACATAAAAGACAACCCGATCGCCTAGATGGCTGTGACAATACACATTGTATTGTAGTGAGTGATGGCCTTTTAAGTTAAGGGTTGCGGTATCAAATCGAACCACAATTCACATTTCTGTGATGATTATAAATGATTTTACACGTGTCATGGATATTTATACGTATGTATGAATATTTATAAATATGTAAGTTTATCGGCTTGGACTCCGTCACGTTGTCCTAATTAGGAGATGAATGTCAGAAAGGAAATCTCGTCACTAAAAGCGGGTAATTCAAGACATTCAAGGTCATTTGAAATTTTTTATTTTCAATTCTTGTTATTTTTCTTCAGTCGAACATAAAAATTATTTTAATGTATGTAAAAAATTTAAATAATAATAAGTTATATACACATTTATTATTTTAAATACACATTTTGTCATCTTATATTCCTTCACCATTAATCTCGCGGTAAATTGTAAATCTGATAACAAAGATAACAATGTATCCCACCATGATGATCTCTTTCGTTTATCAAGCGGAATGAAATCAACCTGAATGCTTTCTCTAATGGAATGCTACGAGACATGATTTGCCTGCTACGTCTTGGAATAAAGGGGTAGTTCGTAGCTCTGCTTAAATTAGATTGTGGGAGTTCCGGAGCACTCTGGTAATTGTGTTACAAAGTTGAAGCCTTCCTTCTGGAACGTTACTTACATTTATGTTTCCTTCTTATTCGTTTATTGAAACGTCTTTTACTGTATTTTGTTTTCAAATTCGCATGTTTCTTTTATTAATTACTAATAAATAATAAATAAATATCTTCACGCATATTCCAATATTGGTGTAGACAGATGTGTAGATAATTAATCATCAGATGAAGACCTTCGTGAACGAGTGGCGTAACCACCGGTTTTCAAGGAGTCGCCATTTCGACGTCCCTGTTTCGATTCCCGGTCCGGTCAATGTAGAAAAATCACTTTTTCTACGTTTTCCCGAGTCTGGGTGTTTGAGGTGCCTTCGATGTTTCCGATCCCTATCTACATATGTATTTATTTTTAAATAAAATTAAGTCTTTTCGACTCAACTTTTACCGAAGACTATTTGGTACAACGTAACAGGTGGTGAGGTAATCATAAATAAATATCTTCACGCAATTCCCAATATGGGAGTAGACAGAGGTCTAGACAGTTAAGTCCCTTAGACCCACCTTCCACCGAAGACATTTTCGGGACAACGTTACAGGTGGTGAGCCCGTCGCCGTCTTTATGTCTGTGAGGTGATCTTTATTTAAGAATCCAAACTAATGGTACAATATACATACATAGATATAAATTGACATTGATAAATGTTCATATATACATGTAAACATTCATGACTCGAGTACAAACATTCATATACATCACATAAATATTTGCCTTTAGCGGGATTCGACTCCGCAACCTTTAGCTTCGAAAGCATTACTATTCACTAGGCTATAGGGTTGCCCCGTACCGTTACCCGTAGACCGTATATACAGTATATACTTAGTTGATATTGGCTAAATCACCTTACTTTTTATATGTGAATATGGATAACGTAACGGTAACTCGAAGCCCACGTACACACAATAAATACATCAGAGGCTGTACGTGCGGTATATATTTTTTAAACAGAATTAGGAGAATAAGTATAAGTGAAGGAGAGAAATATGGGCTTTTTATGGGAAAGTGAATCTTTTATGGAAAAGCGTTGAGCCTTATAGGAAAAGATGAAATTCATGTGGTCATATAAAAACATATTTTCTGGAGTCTTGTATTATCATTTGCAGCTATCTCCCTCCTACAGTTGTTGCATTTGTTTGCTTAGTTTTTGTATCTTAATTTACTTGAGTGATGCACACTGCATCACTACATTTATAACAAAGTCCCTCAGGCACTATGTCTGACACCCATATAAAAATAACATAAAATTTATTTCAATAATATGTAAATGTCAATGCATTATTTTGATTATTTTATAATTGTTTACCATTATGTATTGTTTGCAGCGTTCCATTCGCTTTATAGACATTGAAAGTAAAAAAATTAATATTAGAAACAATACATAAACTAGGTACAATTTTCCCTCAGCAGCCAATTCCCCAATGTTGTAATTGATAATAATGTGTAATGAAAATGACCACGTCAAACACAATTCCACTTTCCACTTCAATAAACATTGACATAAAATGTGGCTGCAATAAAGTGGCGTGGCTACGAAACGTGGAAATGGCGGAATAATATTAGGTTCCAACGATTCATTTCTCATAATAGGTTCATTTACTTTATGCTAAGTGGAACTCGATTCGAACAGATGTTTCCACACCATTCCTAATACAGGGTAGACAGAGTTCTAGACAAATAAGACCCACTTTCCACCGAAGATCTTTTTGGGACAAAGTGACAAGTGGTGAGCCCGTCGTCATCTTTATATCCAAATCAACGATATAAATCGTACACAAGTTTTTGAAAAAAACCCATTGGTGCCACTTGCGGCTCGAATTCAGGTCTCTTGATTCCGAATTCCGATCACCCAGCCACTCGGCTATCGTGACTACTTCCACATATATATACTTATTTATAAATATATAAACATATATAAATACCGACTCTTATGTAGACTTTCTACACAGGAAGAGCTGCAAGTGCGTTGGAGAACAGTGTAAGGAAAATAGGGGCATGAGGCTCCGGTCACACATCACTAGACGAAATTCAGGAGCACAATGTATCTCTACCTTATGCTTAAATTCTGCAAGTTCAGAGCCCTGACGCTGTTGAGTTAGTTTATACATACAACCGGCTCTACCACGTCAACGATGTACTCATATGGGATGGATTAAAAAGTTATTCAGAGTAGCGTTTTAGTCGCCTTTTGCATGGCCCTGCACTACGTCAGACTTTGAAGTGGTCGGCAAGTTGCAGCGCAGCTGCGGTAACGTAATTAGCTAATAGTTTCCAATGTAAACCTGGCGGCTGACCGCTTGCCGGGGCGAATTGTTGCGACATAGTTAGAACTTTTTCAACACAATTATTTACCCTCATTGTTTTATTGCACTCGCAATTTCGGTTTGAAGAATTTTATTTCTCAAAAAGACAACGAATAGTACAATGCATAAGATTACGTGAAATCGGTAATTTTTTAAACGGTTTTTTTTTAATGTTAATACTAAGAATGTAATTATGTTAGGAATATTGAAATGCATAATTAATTTTGTAACAAATATAATCGGAAATAGTTTTTAAATGAACTACGACAACGCGGTTGCCTAGTTGGTAGCTGCTTTCGAAGCTAAGGGTCGCGGGTTCGAATATCGCAATTACGATTGTCGTGATTAATTTCAACCAAAAAAGCGATATTACTTTCGACCAATCTTTTAGTAATTTTATCTTCAATAGTCTCTTCGGAATTTTTGGAATTTTATCTGAGAGTGGCACAGAACATGCATGGGACGAGCTAAGGAGAACCCGAACGAAACCCTCCCCCAATCGTGGGCTCATAATTGCTGTCACAGAGGAATGGGAGAATATTAAGCAAAATTGTATAAGAAACATGGTTTACAGCATGTTTGGCGTAAATACAGTAATGGAAGCACGGGGAGACAATACAAAGTATTGAAATTCAATTAAAAATATTAAAATTGAAATCAATACTTATTTGTATATTATATTATATTATACAAAGCTTTTTGAATGGACATCTAGAAAAGTAAAGTAAAATTTCAGCCTGTATTGAGTAGCGGCTTTCTCTCAAACATTTGAGAGATACAAGAGTCCGACAATCCTCTGCGTGTTGGCATACTTCCAAATAAATTTTTATTATTATTACTATTACAGGCAGGCTCCCTCATGATATGAGATGACCAACATCCTGATGACTCACATCCATTTAAATAGAGAAATCTATTTACATGGATAGGATAGCTCTCTGTATCTGTCTCTAGAAGATCATTAGATTAATGTACTGTTTAAAACGGATGCTCGTATAGCAGCCTCGTCTACAAAAATAAACCTGAGACCGCCTATCAGACGATTAAACATAGACAAAGCAAATCTTGTATTAACGAGATTTGCATAATGCAGTGCTTAAATAAGAATATTGAAGTTATTATTTTGAGAAAATGGTTTAACGTAGTTTGGTTCAATCATGTCTTTTTTATTTCACAGCGTAGCGGTTTAATGAAAGTGTTCAAGCGGAGTAAAATGAATAAGAACAAAACATTTATCCTTTTATATTTTCTCTCATAACTGCGCTTAAAGTAATCCTGCTTTGTGTTCAACGGACTTGTATCCTATTTAATATTGTAAATGTGAAAGGGTGTATGTTTGGACGTTTGTTACTAAAGTAATATCGTGATAATGTTTGAATGAAGTTGTGAGCAAAAACCATACTCTCTCCTATACCTTCTCTTCTTCCACAACGAATTCATATTCTATAATTCTCTTCAGCATAAATCGTAACTTATATAGTATCCCGACCGACTTCGGCCACGGTTTTTGATCTATGACTATTGCGAGCGTCGTTCATGTGCTCGCAGGTGACTGACGTAACTGGGTTTTGCGCTGAACGTGCGAGCACTATGAGCGCTAGCCAGCACCCCTTCGACATAATTGTAGGTGATGTCTGCAGATCGAGACTTGAGCGAGTCTCGTTTGACATCGAGCTTTAACACCTTAGTGTTCACGGTCGGTTGACATTTCAAAACAAGAAATATTCATACCCTTTAAATTGTAATTAAACACAATGTCATTATAAATCTCGTCTAAAATATCGTTCTTACTTTTCTGAAAATTTCAAGAATTTAATTAATTTTCAAATACTGTATTAATGTTGAAAATTTCAAATCTGATTGTTGAGATAAGTACAAAACATGTTGAAATATTTTATTAATTAACAATATCTCATAAACAGAGCAAGTGCCTACATTTTAATTTCTATTTCACTAGAAAATTATCATGAGACTCAGTTCCGCCCGCGGCTTCGACCGCGCTTCGGCTTGATTATAAAAAAGAAGCCTAAGCCCGGGGAAGCCTTCTGACTAGTAAAGCAATTCCTTATAGCTCATTGAGAGAAAAACAAAGCTAACTTCTTATTACTTATAACACAACCTTTAACTAAAACTAACCGTTATTCCAAATCTTATAGAATAGCTAAGATAGCTCTCATAGGGTACGAAATATTTCGACTTCTTGAAACTTATTGTAATATTCTGGTCAAATTATACAAAATCCTCACTGTGCAATGGAAACTGTAGTATGTGTTATTCTGATTCCTAAGCTATATTACTGTAAAATTCAGTAGTTTATGTGTGAAAGAGTAATGAACATCCATCCAACCTCACAAACTTTCGTATCTATAGGATTAGTAGGATTATTTATCGGTTGGCTGTCTTTAACCCGAGCAGCTAATATTTTCTTTATTTCTCGAAGCGTCTAAAAACTTTCTAGAGATATGAATTATTAAGTCTGCGCGAACATTAAAGTTGTGGGATAATATTACCTAGCGAAGTCGTTTACAATATAAGAGAAAATATTGGCGAATTTACATTAAATATTAAAAAGTTGAGATATTTCTTAAGCTTGAACTCATATACGATAGCCGAGTGGTTGGATGATCAGGATTCGAGTTAAGAGACCCAAGTTCGATCTACAGGGCCGTAATCGTGGACAATTGAAAGAAATAAAGGAGAAACTGATCTTCCCCTCTTTTGTTGCCGATGTGTATAAATTCGGTAAACACTTGCTGCGAATCGCATGCTCGACCGGATTTGGAAATGAACTTTCAAAGGTTGTATAAAAATATGTTGAATAATAGTCATGATAGCCGAGTGGTTAGGTGATTGGTATTCGGGTAAAGAGAGTGTAGTTCGGTCCCCAAGAGATAGATTCGTACCAATGAGTTATTCAAATATGTAAGCTTTATATCGTTGGCTGGTACATAAAGACTGCGTCGAACAAAGCTAAGGCTTCAAATCTCGCAAGGGCAAACATTAAAATATGAATAATGGTATTCGAGTTATGGTTGTTTATATAGTTTAGTATAGTTTAGATATTTATATGTCAATATTTATCTTGTATGAATAGTGAATAGACCTATAAGTATATGTAAATATATTGACTGTTGCCTTGGATATCAAGACGGCTCACCATCATTGTACCAAAGTAAGTTCCAGTAAAATGTGTATCCAAAAAAACTATGTTGTCTAGACCTCTGGCTATTTCTGTATTAAATGAAGATAAAAAAGTATAACTTATAAAAAAACTTGTTTATTATTCGACCACAACATAGTTTAGTGAGCGAGGGTGACAGTGACTGAGCGATTGCCTTCAGTGATAAATAGATTACCGCTGGATGAAGTGTTAGTTTACTCTACTCGTAGGGCTGCCACAAGTTGTCACTCTAAAATAGACTTTTGTCATCTTTTTTTGTACAGGCGAATGTCACTCTAACGATTACAGCTTAATTAATATAAGTATGTTATTAAGCAGCTAATGTTAGTAGTTAATATGACATTTTGGATGTACGCCCGAAGGCTACTTGGTCACTACATTGCTTTTGGAGTTGTGGATAATATGATATGCAAGAATATGAATGTTTATGTTAGTAACAGTACTACTTTGTTAGTTTTATATAAAGATTTAGTTTTCGTAGCTTAACCGAACTTAAAAAGTTGAGTCGATTAATTGACTTGGAGATTTCATAACACAACAGGTATTAATATGAAGCGTCAATAGCCTAATGGTAAAGAGCGTGAACTGCAAATCATACCGGTTCGGGACCGCCATCTGATAGATATTGTAAACAATTTCATACACCAGCATTGTAGCTTGAAAAAATATTTTGATTAATTTGAGTATGGTATTAAATTGTGGGATATGTTTTCTCTGTGAAGCTATGTTGTATGTATGTATAGTACAGAAATAGAAATTCATAGTGTGCATATACATTGTCCTCGATTATACAGGTTCGCTATGCCCTTAAAAACGGAACAAAACATTTCTTACACTGCCGTTTAACAGCAAAAATAGGTAACAATGTAATACTAATCCAGATAACCCTTAGACATAGAAGGAGCATAGACCTACATAATAATAATAAATACTTACGTAGATGTTGACAACGTCACATACATTGCTCTAGTCCCCGAATAAGTAGCATAAGTACTCGTGTTCAAATGAGAAAAAACGTATCACAAATACCCAGAAATGACAAAATGTAGTTTGAACATTGACACGATCGGGAGTCGAACCAGGGACCTCTGACCTGGCGACCCTATAAAAACCGGAGTGTACGCCACTTGTTCAGGTCAGGTGTTCAAAATAATGGATAAGCAATATTAAACTGAGCTACAGCGAGGCTCTGCCGGGTTTAGCTAATAGGTTATTAATTACATGCAAATTAAGTTTTCTCGTGTGTTTTACTCGAGCTATCGAAATATTTAGAAGACACAGTAGAGATGAAGCGGGGGTATAAGCTTGTTTAGCTAATTGACTTATAAAAGCTTGCAGAAAATTGATGGTAAGTTTGTTTCAGTATAATACCGTTTAGAATGTGGGTTTTAATCTAGTTAGTAATAAAAGCTTTGTATTTTAATTTTCAAACACATTTTAAAAGAATGGCGTTTACCTTGTAAATTAAAGGAGAAAATGTTATATTGAAAACCTTCATCATAAAATGTTTAAAGTATTACTTATTAACATTAAATCGTTTCGAGGTAGACCGGTACCAACTTTCGAAACCATGTGAGCAATTTGCTCGCGAGGGTCAAGAGACCTCGGATAACCAGACGTGAGTGTATGAAGAAGATGATGAATAATCTAGTTAGTAATAAAAGCTTTGTATTTTAATTTTCATACACATTTTAAAAGAATGGCGTTAACCTTGTAAATTAAATGAGAAAATGTTATATTGAAAACCTTCATCATAAAATGTTTTATTCAAGAAATTCTTTACTATCTACCTCTGTATCTGTCACCCAAATAGGAGTCTAGTGGTTGGGAAGTCGGAATTTCGAGTCGAGAGACCCGAGTTCGATCCCCAGGTGGCAGGCTCGTACCAATGGGTTTTTCAAAAACTTATGTATGAATTACATCGTTGGTTTGGACATAAAGGCGGCGACGGGCTCACCACCTGTCACGTTGTCCCGAAAATATCTTCGGTGAGAGGTGGGTCGAAGGGACTTAATTGTCTAGACTAGACCACTGTCCCCTGTATTGGGAATTGCGTGAAGATATTTATATTTATTTATTATTATTAACAATAATTAACCTCCTGGTCTAGTCATTGGTGCTGGCGTCCCTTAAGGTGGCGTGTTGTCTCCTCTCATTTTTGCTATTTTCATTAATTCAGTTAGCAATCACATATCTTCTTCTTACCACTTGTATGCAGATGATCTCCAAATTTATAAAACATCTTCTCTGGAAGACCTGCTAATAGCAATTGAGTCGATAAATGCTGGCTTGACTTGTATCTTGAAGTGGAGCAAATCTTATAGTTTATGCATCAACCCCATAAAAATCCAGACAATAATTGTAGGAAGTTCAAGAATTATTTGTGTAATTGATTGGTCTAATATTCCGCAAATTTTAATTAATGGTACTCATATCTCCTACGGCAAAAAACTTATGAATCTGGGTGTTATATTTGACTCCTGTTTGACATGGACTCCACAAATTAACGGAGTTAATTTAATTAACGAAATTAATCAATGTTTACAACACTGGGTTATTTACGCAAACTACGTAACTTCCTACCTGGGCTACTAAAGTTGTGGTTGCTCAATCCTTACTTTTGCCCATCCTTGACTATGCTGATATTTTTGCTATCTCGACATAACTTAAGAGCAGGTTAACAAACTTGAACGAATTCAAAACCTCAGTATTCGTTTCATATTTGGGCTTCGCAAATATGACCACATTTCTGAATTTCGCAAGAAGCTCAAGTAGCTGCCAATCCACCTTCGCAGAAATACGCACATCCTTTCTGCTTTGTACTCCGTGCTGTTCCATTCTCTCTCCAATACTTAAAAGATCGGTTTGAGTTTATGTCCCTTTCCTATGATCGGTTCTTCGCTCCGCTCTTAATCTTTCCCTCCGAACTCCTCTACATTCATCTTCCTTTTATTATAAATCTTTTACTCTTACCGCTGTCTACCTATGGAACGCTTTGCCCATACATATTCGACGTGCTCTGTCTCTTCCTTCATTCAAAAAACTCCTTAATTCCTATTATCTAGAAAACTAACGCCATTGCCCACATTTTTAGTTTTATTCCCTTTATTTTTACCATCTCTCTATTTCTTTATTCTTAGAAACCCTTCATATTACGGCTACCATCATTTAGAAATAAAATTTAAATAATAGCGGTACACCACCCTCCTTTTCTTCGTTCTTTCTTCATCCACTTCTATAGCAAGGTTGTCTGGAAGAAATTGCTTTTTAGTAATAATACCGCCTCTTGTACTATCTTTATGTTCCTTGCAAATATTTGTATCTTATTTTCTGGTGTACAATAAACAATATATAAATAAAATAAATAAATAAATGGGATTGATTTTGATACGAAGACATTGTCATTGTAAGCGACCGTCTAATATACGGGAAAATCTAATTTTTCAAGCTCACTGATTTACTTAAAACTTTGTTATAAATAATAAATAAATAAGGCATCACATGATTTTGTCTAAGCATCAAGCAAGCTACGGACTACGTCCTGCGTAGATTCGTAGCAAAGCTACGCATTAGTGCTTTCCACTTTTTAACTGGCCCTTTGGAGATTTTACATATCTAATGTATAAGTTAGATAAAAAAAACAGAAAGTTAATAAAAAAAGGTGTTATACCGATGAAAAAAAATGTTAACCATGTGAGCAATTTGCTCGCGAGGGTCAAGAGACCTCGGATAACCAGACGTGCGTGTATGAAGACGATGATGAATTTGCAAGAAGCAAAAGAGATGTAAGAAATGAGGAAGAAAGAAAAGATCTGTGCTCTCTGGCTTGCTAGTCAGGGATTGTTAATTAACTCACGATAGCCGAGTGGTTGGGTGGTCAGAATTTCAAGTCGAGAGACCCGAGTTCGATCCCCAGGTGGCAGGCTCGTACCAATGAGTTTTTCAAAAACTTATGTGCGAATTACATCGTTGGCTTGGACATAAAGGCGGCGACGGGCTCACCACCTGTCACGTTGTCCCGAAAATATCTTCGGTGGAATGTGGGTCGAAGGGACTTAATTGTCTAGACTAGACCTCTGTCTACCCCTGTATTGGGAATTGCGTGAAGATTGTGCGTGAAGATAAATAAATTTTAAGCAATAACATTTTTCTTATTGAAATAATTAAAAACACACAACAAATAAACAAATTAGTACGATACATATCAGAAAGAAAACTCTTTTGTAAAATTGAATATGAAATCATAAAAACATGTACACAAAGCATCGATTCGACAATGATATAATTAGCTCAGAAATACAAGGTTTAAGCACGCGGAGACAAGGGGAGTTCGCTGGCAATATAATTACGCCGGTGCACGGAAACATGAGAAACACAATTTGTGGGCGAACATAGAAATTAATATACATTTATTGTTTTCGCATTGTTGTTCTTCAAGTTCTTTGTATTAAAAAAAAAAAAAGATATTGTTTTATATCCTAATATTAAAATAAGGACAACTCTAAGGACCGACTCTCCACCGAAGTTTATTAAAGATAAAAGACTCCATACTTGTATACTAAGCTTATACTGGATGAGCGAACAAAATATTCAATATTTTAAGAGAGCATCTGGCTACAAATTAGTGTTTCCCATTCTCTGTTCCGCCGCATTCCGGGATAGCTTTATATTATTTTTTTTTATTATTGACCCTTGTTTAAATTGTTTTATATTGTAATTAAACTTTTACATGTCTCAGCAGAATGTATAAGGCCATTTATGTTACCTACATTCTGACTAATAAATTATTGATTGAATGATTAATTAATTGAAAAATAAAGTGCTAGAACAACTCAGTAGAGCACGACAGTACTTCATGACAGCGCTTACAACTTTATAAAGCGCAGGTTCGAGCGCACATGGAGTACTGTTCTCATCTCTGGGTCAGCTCCTTCCATTTGACCGTATCCAACGAAGAGCGGCTCGGATCCTCGACGATCACGTTCTATCTGATCGGCTAGATTCCCTGGCTTTGCGAAGAGATTTTGCATCTCTTTGCATTTTTTACAAGATGTATTAAGGAGAGTGCTCCGAGGAATTGTTTGGATTAATCCGAGGCGCTGGATTTCACCATCGTACTTTACGGCATAGCCAAAAATTCCATCAACACCATCTTGATGCTTGGCATTCCACCACTGTGCGTTTTTCCGCGGAATTTTCTGCCACACACTTGTACTTTACGGAAAGTGCCGCCGACAGCGGTTTTTCCGGACCGATACGACTTAGGGAGAAGAGAAAAGAAATGAGCCCATACCTTTCTCAAAGGCCGGCAACGCATCTGCTATTGCAGGTGTTCATGGGCGGCGGTGATCACTTATCTTACTTACACGTGAGCGAACTGCGCCTTTGCCTACCTATTCAATAAAAAAATAACTTGCCACCTCCTTTAAAAATTTTGACACGAAGACATTATTTTAGAGAATAATATTAATGAGTAAGAGAATAAGTATAAGTCTATTTTTGAGTATAATATTAATGAGATTGAATTTTAAGACAACAATCTGCTATACTCTAGTGCTTTGTCTTGTTGTATCTATTTTGTTGAATCTTCATTAAAGGGTAATTATTGGCTGAACTTAATTGTATTACAGAATAAAAATATTTTTATTATTTTCCTTTAAGTCACAATTTTACTTTTATAAGAGAATTTTCTTATTGATAATGGTACATTTTATATGTATGTAAGCTTATCTTTGTAATCAAAATAAATAAAACAAAATAAAAATGAAAAGCAATATTATGTCCTTTATCCTGTTAATCTTCTAATTCTGGTTGTAATATGTCCTGGTTAATGTATTATTTTGTATATTATATGGCTTCATAAATAATTATGTGATGTGATTTGGACACTATCAGTCCAAAACAGTAAATAGGCTACGCAAATCCCTTTATTGGTTTTTGTTTCGGTAAAAAAAGCAACAAATAATGTTTTTTTTTCTTCTTTTGTATTTGAGCGCGTTGTTGTAGTTGTATTTGCGCGCGCGCGCAAATACACGCGATACGCGATACGATACGCAAATACACATGAAAATTTATTTAGGTTTAAAGTTTATTTATTTCCTTAAATTATTTATATATATTTACACACACACACACACACACACACACACACACACACACACACACACACACACACATACACACACATACACACACATACACACACACACACACATACACACACACACACACGCGCGCGTGTGTGTGTGTGTTACAACATAAAATTTGTTACAACATAAAATTTGAAGGGAGAATATTGGAAGGGCGACTCGACAAGCTCAAAGTATATGAATGTAAATTAGAACGGTAGAGGTAGCCATATACATTATTTTAGTACGTAGCATAATAAAATCCAAGAGAAAATGCAAAGAATACATCAGATGTGATTTTTACGCAACACTAATACACAATAATAAAAATAACAACAACATAATAAGTTTTGAAAAACTCTTTGGTACGAGACAGGGTATCGAACTAGGGTCTCTTGAGTGGAACACCCAAACACGCGGCTATGGTGACTTAAAAATAAAATTCCTTCCTCTGTAATATTTTTCATTTTATATATCTTTTTTGTATCATGTTTTTTATTTTACAGAATCTTTTTCATGTTACCAAACCTTTGTATATAATCCTCCTTTATCCCGATCATATAAAAATGGCTGCCTAATGAATTGTATGAGTTTGGGACTGGTTATGTTATTCCGTTGACTTCAAAAGGGTCTTTCAGATATCCACGAATTAAATAAAATATTTTAATAATAAAGTAGCTTCTTTGTTAACTTTTAAAATATGTATAATAGGTATTCCAATCTTAATAATATTTTACAGTCATAAGTAGACGTGATAAAGACCCTATGCATATTAAAATAGGCATTAATTGACCTGTGGTGTCATGAAAGGTCATTGTAAGATATACGCATTCGTGTTGATACGAATGCGTATATCTTACAATAGGAGGATACGCTATAATTTCCAAGCACACCACAACTCAAACATTAACCGCTGCAAAGCTCTGCACGGTTTTAGCGTAGTATTATTTGAGTCGGTTATAACGACATCAGTCGGCAGCTATTGCCATTTTCAAGGCTTTTCCCCAAAGCGTTTCAAGGCTTTTAATACAACCACAGGAAGATACCACAAGTTCAGGAATGTGTGTTGCTATGAAAAATAATGTAATACATTGGTACAATTTAATAGTGAGGAGTAACGTCAAGTTTTATCTCCCGGAGGCAGGATTTAATTTGTTATGAATAATCTTAAGAAAAACCTTGACGCCGAACGATCCGTGCACAAGTTTATGTCTACGATTCAAACTAGTGGCACGATTAGTGGTCTATTAGCAAAATTTTTAAATTGTTTGCTGACCGACAATCTTTAATCTGTGCGCGTATTCCATTACACTTACATTTAAATTTAAAATTTACCTTTACATTTAAAATTTGTATCGTACATACGAGATATATAACAAGATGTATAATAAAGGCCAATGTTACTAGTGAGAGATGCAGAAAAATTAAATAACAGCCTGGAATATCTTATACACGGTTATAACACACAAGTAATATTTTTATGTTTTATTTTATCTAGTTGAATTTATTCCATATTCGTATAAAATATATCATTAAAGGTTGCTGTATCATATGAATTTTCGTCAATTATAAGTTAAATTGTACTATCTCTGTCTATAATCCATTCCCAATATAGGGGTAGATCACTGTCTGGCGTGGAGATATACAAAAAATCTCTTTACGCCATATAGATATCTTATCTAGATTTTTTTTATTTGATTCCGTTCACTCAAAGTACTGCCGCACAATTTTCATTTTCTTTAAATTTGAATTATAAGTATGTTTTATATGCATTCAGAGTGTTCACTTCGAAAGCCAGGTGAAGAGCCGATCGATAGTCGATAGCGACAGGTAATTACGCCGGGACCGTGGCATCCACTAGCGAGCGGGCACTCGCACGCTCCTATGCGGAAATGTGATTGGAACGTGAATATGATGACTTCACAGTTTTTCTTTTCAAGTGTACATTCTTATCTTTATACCTGTATACCAGCGTATTCTCGATGCCTAAAGAGGATCTTGATAAGTTTATGATGTGTATTGTGTGTCTGATGGCATCATAGCGTCGTAAGGAATTGATCAAGTTAAATAATAAATAAATAAAAATAAAGAAATATCTTCACGCAATTCTCTATACAGAGGTCTTGTCTAGACAATTAAGTCCTTCAACTCACCTTCCACCGAAGATATTTTCGGGAAAAGCGGCACAGATGGTGAGTCCGTCGCCGTCTTTATGTTCGAGCCAACGATATAATTCGTACATAAATTTTTCAAAAACTCATTGGTACAAGCCTGTCATCTGGGGATCGAACTCGGGTCTCTAGACTCGAAATTCCGACCACCAAACCATTTGGCTATTCGTAATACAAAAACACAAATAAATACACGGTTTAGTTTCTTTCAGTGAGCTCGTGAGGTACCCAAATATCGAGCTTTTTGTGTAATCAAGTTGGATTAGATTTTACAGTTTTTTTATATATGGCCTCACCACACCTGTCATGTCCGTAATAAGCTTCGGTGAAAGTTTGGTTGAAAGAACTTAATCGTCTAGACCAGGGTCTATCGCAGTACTGGGAATAAGTCTGAAGCTGTTTTTTTTGGTAACTGATGTAATTAAGATGGTTCTTGTCTATTACTTGTGATTATGTTTATGCGTTAAAAGATCATGAGGTGTTTTTATTGTTTTATCTGACGGACTGTTTCTCGTTATAAATTAATTACAAAATCAATCCTAACTTAGAGAATAGCATCGCTGTTGAATAGTACCGAAATGTATCACCTAACGCATTTCCGAATTTTGTTTTGTTTTTGGTTACCCTGTCACAACAGGAAATTCAGGAATACAGAACGGTACTTTCAAGGATTGCTATCAGTCGCCACAGGACCCAGGAATAGAAAGTGGGTATTTTTACGATGTAATATGTAATCATAGGGCAGTGACAGTTTTAAAATAATTAAATTTTCACTTTTTTTTCACGATTTCTCCCATTCAAGATAATGGTAAAATATAGTTACATATTCAGATAAGAAATAAATATTCTAAAGCGCAAGTATTCATAAGTAGAAATAAACATACATGAGTCGAGAAGAAACATTCATATTTATCATACAAAGTTTTGCCACTAGTGGGAGTCGAACCCGCAACCCTTAACTTTATGGGTAGTGCCACTATATCTGGATACGGTCCCCAATACCTTACAACTACAACGACTTATACAACTGCTGCATAGGATTTATACCGAACAGTATACTCCCACACCCTTGTTAATAAAAATAACTTACTCCTAGCGTTATCGGAAGCAACACATAGACTTGTTAATCCGAACGTAAACGTGTTTAACAATATCAAATCTAGTTATATTCTTAATATACTTGAAGCAACTTCGGAGAAGCTATACTTTGTTAACACTAGGATTAATGCGCTTGAATGATGCGCTAATTGATAGTGTTAAATAAATATCATAGAGTAGATAAATAATTTTTTCCGGTGACCAAATGGTGATATGTCACCTAGTGGGCATAATATGTCAAATTCTACCAGCAATTATTTTAAGGGGTTATTAAATAAAGAAGATTTTAAATAAATCACAAAATACGATCATTCTGAAACACTCAAAAATTTGCAAATGGAGCTGATACATTGTTGTTTTTTTGAAAATATATGTAGTCATTAGTGTTGATTTAAAGAGATCAATGATTTAAAACTAATTAATTTATATAATTATTTTCTAGCTCTATCGTTTTTAACCAGTGCAAAATAATTGAAATGGACAAGAAGGAACTTTCCTGATAATACGTGGGTGGAGAAGAATTCCACAACTTGTCAGGTAAATTTTCCGCCTGACATTGTTTCGAAATATCACAAGATTTTCCTATCTTACGCTACCCACGTGATACCTTAAAACAAATATTGGTACAACAGAAATAAGTGAAAATAAAGTGGAATAGAAGTTAATTAGTTTTCTAGAAGGTGTAGGAAACTAATTAACTAAAGAATACACGGGCAACGAAGTCCATACTCGCCACAGGTACATTTTCAATCGGCCATGCTGTGACCCTGCCACTCACGTGATATCTTAAAACAAGTATTGGTACTGGAATTAAGTTGTAAATTCATTTTATAACTATTAATAACTCGGGTCCATCTTGAGAAAATAAACTTAGAAATTTAACCTTCAATATTGAAGTAAAACTTAAAGGTCACGCTGCAAATTAAATCTATTGCAAGGATTTATGTGAGACTACACCAACCATTCACTACAAGTAATGAGTTTTGGTCAAACCGTTAAAATTCATTTTTATTGAGCAAACGAGCATTAAGCTCATCTCATGGTAAGTGCTCGCCGCGCCTACAAACATCTGCAGCACAAGAGAAGCTGTAGGTGGGTGGTTAGCTTATAAGTCATATCAAATTATTAATTTACCGATTTAAGTAACATACATTACATCCACCGATCTATTTATGAGGAAAAAACAATCTCAACATGAAAATTCTTAAGTCGTAATGTTCTGAAATACCGTTGGCGTATCACTATTTACAGTATTACTGTTATTTAATTTTATAAGAGTTTAGTAATTTTACCCGAGAATATTTTAAAGAACGTGGCTGGTGGTGAGTCTGCTTACTTACCTATTACTAGTTATTTAGTGGCTCTTAAAAGTTGCTTAGTGTATCCACTCATATTAGTTATTTATGCCAAACCATAATGGATATGAAGTAGAGAAGTGGTTGTTTAAGATACATACACACAACAGATACAGTTTAGCACTTTCCGAGGTTATCGCGTTCAGATAGATAGACCGACAGCGGGCCATTTTGCTCTATAATATGTAGTGATAAGTTTAAGTTCAAGAATGGAAATTGGATAATGTTGTAACTTCAATTGACACTTAAATAAGATAAATGACTCTGTTAATGGGATATATAAGTAACCCTCGCCATGAGCGCTTCACAGGAAATTCAAAATTATTGCGTCAAATGGGCTTTGTTTCACGAAGACCTGTGTAAATGAAATTTAACTTACGCCAATGAATTTGAATGAGTTAGAATAGATACGAGTATGTTGCGGGTGTCGAACGAACGGGTGAGAAAACAGACATAAAATTTAAATACTTACCAGTAAACCAGTGCTTACCAGTAAAAAAAAAAAATTTAATTGTATATGATTGAATCCTTAACTTCTAAATTATACTAATTGAGATTCGTAGATGAGAAAAATAAATCAATGAATAACCAAAAATAAGTTCCAGCATCGACGGTCGCACCTGTTATTGAGGTCGACGAAACTTTTGATGCACGTATATTCCATTCGGTATTGAGCCGTGTACAGTAGGCTTCTAAGTTCTAAGAAAATTTCTATAAAAATATCTGACTCCAGTTTAGTCGCGACTAGAATAATCCGACGGGCGATATCGGTGTTACAATAATACCATCTCCTCTTTGCCCGTGGTTGGCATAAGAGGCGACAGAAAAGCCTTGCTAATGAAAAGCCTTGTAGATGATTATATCACCAAAAACATCAGATCAATAATTATGCAAACCGGTGACAGACAGTGCGAGGGGTCTGGTACTGCGATCGCCAATCCGCTTGCCAAGCGTGATTATGGCAAATCCTCCTTAAGGGGAGTTCTATGTGCAGGACATGAAGTTTTACAGGCCGACACTTTTCTTTGTTGTTTCCGATTCCCATGCCACATGTGCTTTAGCATTTTACATTGGGATCGGAGCAATGTATATGATGTTGTCCCTATTTATATATGTATTTATTAATTATTATTATTAATTATTACATCTTAAGAATATACCCTACACGTTACATAGTTAAATAGTGTACATACGGGTAGAGCTAGGTTTCGCTAAAAATAAATAAAAGTGACAGGCGTTTAGTGGTTCATAAACTTTGAAGTTTATTGCAGTTTATTTGAAGTTTCCAGTATGCAGCCTGTAAAATGTAATACTTTTGTCTCGGGGCTTCTTAGAATCGGTGCTTCGAGTATCAAGTGCTTTGTTGGCAGATTATCCATGATAACGAAGGAACTATTTTTTTTTTAGTTTTTAAAAGTAAACCTTACAAAAATGTAGTCCGCAAGTTGGACAAAAAAGACTTTTTCTAATCTCCTTTCTCAATCGTTTTCCTTGTTTGATTTTGTACCCTCGGTTACTTCTACAAGAAGGATGTTCTAATGTGTTGTAAACAATAAAAAAAATGTAAATGCTTACAAAAATAACCCAAAAGGTAAAAAAGTAACTTTATATAAACATACTTGATTTCACGATAGCCGAGAGGTTGGGTGGTCGGAATTTCGAGTCAATAGACCCGAGTTCGATCCCCAGTTGGTAGGCTCGTACCAATGGGTTTTTCAAAAACTTATGTACGAATATCGTTGGCTTGGACTTAAATACGGCGACGGGCTCACCACCCGTGACGTTGTCCCGAAAATATCTTCAGTGGAAGGTGGGTCGAAGGGACTTAATTGTCTAGACTCGACCTCTGTCTACCCCTGTATTGGGAAGTGCGTGAAGATTTTTTTTTTACTTGATTTTATTTGGATTCCGTCATCAGACAACAGAATACAACTTTTCGAAATCACTTTTTGTATAACAGAGTTAATCATTTAAAAAACAAAATTAATTAATTAAAGAAATTAATTAATTAAAGAATCGAGAACCTTCTCTTTTTTGGAGTTGGTTCAAAGTCAGTCAATTCGTTCAGACTACAGAGCATACCAAGGCAAGTAAACATACATACACTGTTCTGACACGAATCCGTTACATTGGACTGAGTGAAAAAGAGCGAAAATAAATGGCTGCATTAATATAATTTGTAGTACCAATATTGTGAAAATGCACAGAAAGTGAAATTTGCGTATCAATAATAAAAAATAAAAAAATGTGCAGTTCGTGTTAAGTTGCAGGTGTTGGAAAGCAGATATTTAAATTTAGACATCATAAAGCAACACGCTTAAATATTTTGAAGACGTTATACTATTAATACCATCACCATTCTCAAATTAAATTTCCTGTATCTAGGTAAATGATGAGTTTTGTTTAAACTAGGGTCTCCTGATTCGAATTAAGATCATCCAAACACTCGGCTATAAGAACTGTAATTTTTTTATACCGTTCATATAATATTTTACATGTTTTATTTCTGCTATTTGTTCATATATCTTCGTGAGATATCCTTGAAACGTATGCTTCAACGTTAGGGGCACTATTGCCTAGTCTATCGTGCCGGGAAAAGCCTTGAAACTTGCGACTAACAGATGATTAAGATCGACTTACATAACAGCTTGTAAAACTCCACTGCAAGACCTGCTTGTCCAAGAAAAGGTGGTTAGTCCTAATTGCCAACCTTGGAAAACGGATTGGCGATCGCAGTACCAAGCTATAGCTAGAGCTATAGACGCTGCTGCTCGTCACCGGTCTGCTGAATTTTGACTGGTATTTTTCAATTTGGTTGTATTTATCATAGGTCAGTATTTTTTTCTTCGTCTACAGTACCCACGGGAAGTAAGTGGATAGTTTTCTTACGCCGTTACCTCACATATGATAATATAACCACCCCGGACCTAAATGCATTGCTGCCCGTAATCGGTCTTTACTTAAATATTCAGATCTACGTATAAACATCCGTGACCGAACAATCGTTTTCATCACACAAATGTTTGCCTTCAGCGGGATTCGAAACCGCAACCCATGGCTACGAAGGCACGGTCATCACCAACTTCATTCCTACTTCATGTCGTTATCCTTATACACTATTATAGCAGCTACTATCGATATAATACTTACTTACCACCTTATTTTGACTTTAGCTATGGAGGTATTATTACATAACATAGTCCACACAGTGTTTACTCGTCAAGTAGACGTTTCACAAACGTGGCTCATATGCCTGTCAATACTATTAGTACAAACATTTGCTATGGACCACTCCAAAATTTAGAATGATCAGATCAGCAGAATATAACAAAATTACATGGGATGGCCATGGGATTTAGGAAAGGGAATGGGGTGTACGGATCAGGTCTTTCCTTGCGGTGCATAGCCGAAAGTGTCTGGCTAAAACCAGAAGGTCTATTGCACGTTCGTGGATTTAGAAAAGGCCTATGATAGAGTGGTGAGGAATGAATTGTGGTCAGCATTGTCCGTGAAGGTGTCAGCAGTATCCTCATACGAGCATTGCAATCTCTTTATAGGGATTCCTGTGCTTGTGTAAGGATAAACAGGGCGTACACTGAATGGTTTAATATCGAAAAAGGTGTTAGACAGGGATGTGTAGCGTCACCGTGGCTGTTTAATCTGTTTATGGACAATTGCTTGACAGATTTAAAGAGAATGAAAGTGGGTTGAGAATGAATGAGTTACTCGTCAAATGTTTTCTCTATGCTGATGATCAAGTATTACTTGCGTCTTCAGCCGAGGAGATACAGGAGATGGTAACTGCTATGAGTGAAGATTTTGTTAGGAAGGGGATGAAGATGAATGTAAGAAGACGAAAGTAATGGTGTTTGAAAGAGATGAGGTCATGACAGACTGCAATATAGTGATTGGAGATGAACAAATTGAACAGGTGAATGAGTTTGTGTATCTGGGTTCAAAGTTCACAAGAGATGGAAAGTGTGAGAGTGATATTGAAAGAAGAGTGAATGCAGGAAACATGGTGAATGGAGCTTTGCACTCCTTTATGAGCAGTCGGATGGTGTCTAACAAGGCTCGTTGGCTGTGCATAGGGAGTTTTGTTCCGACACTCATGTACGGAAGTGAAAGTTGGGTATGGCAGAAGAAACATGAAAGCAGGTAAATGCAGTTGAGATGAGAGCATTAAGAAGTATGTTAGGAGTTAAACTGAGCGACAGGATAAGGAATGGTGAAATAAGGAAACGTTGTGGTCTGAAGAAGATGTAGTGACTAAAATTGAAAGGTATGCTGAGATGGTTTGGCCATGTCGAGAGAATGAATGAAGAACGATTGACGAAAAAAGCATATAAGGCGAGTGTGAATGGAAGTGTAGGAAGGGAAGACCTAGGCGGACGTTTCAAGACCAAATCAGGGACGTCCTGAAAAAGGCCAGGTCAAGGTACCCTGAATCGAAGAGAATGTATGAAGGAATAATGAAAGTGGACGAAGCAGAAACAAGTATGTAAGGATCGTAGCAAGTGGAAAGAAGTGGTCTCTGCCTACCCCTACGGGAAAGAGGCGTGATGATATGTATGTATGTATGTAATTATTATTATTAATTATTACATCTTAAGAATATACCCTACACGTTACATAGTTAAATAGTGTACACACGGGTAGAGCTAGGTTTCAATAAAAATAAATAAAAGTACAGGCGTTTAGTGGTTCATAAACTTTGAAGTTTATTGCAGTTTACTTGAAGTTTCCAGTATGCAGCCTGTAAAATGAAATACGTTTGTCTCGGGGCTTCTTAGAATCGGTGCTTCGAGTATCAAGTGCTTTGTTGGCAGATTATCCATGATAACGAGGGAACTATTTTTTTTTAGTTTTTAAAAGTAAACCTTACAAAAATGTAGTCCGCAAGTTGGACCAAAAAGACTTTTTCTAATCTCCTTTCTCAATCGTTTTCCTTGTTTGATTTTGTACCCTCGGTTACTTCTACAAGAAGGATGTTCTAATGTGTTGTAAACAATAAAAAAAATGTAAATGCCTACAAAAATAACCCAAAAGGTAAAAAAGTAACTTTATATAAACATACTTGATTTCACGATAGCCGAGAGGTTGGGTGGTCGGAATTTCGAGTCAATAAACCCGAGTTCGATCCCCAGTTGGTAGGCTCGTACCAATGGGTTTTTCAAAAACTTATGTACGAATATCGTTGGCTTGGACTTAAATACGGCGACGGGCTCACCACCCGTGACGTTGTCCCGAAAATATCTTCAGTGGAAGGTGGGTCGAAGGGACTTAATTGTCTAGACTCGACCTCTGTCTACCCCTGTATTGGGAAGTGCGTGAAGATATTTTTTTTTACTTGATTTTATTTGGATTCCGTCATCAGACAACAGAATACAACTTTTCGAAATCAGTTTTTGTATAACAGAGTTAATCATTTAAAAAACAAAATTAATTAATTAAAGAAATTAATTAATTAAAGAATCGAGAACCTTCTCTTTTTTGGAGTTGGTTCAAAGTCAGTCAATTCGTTCAGACTACAGAGCATACCAAGGCAAGTAAACATACATACACTGTTCTGACACGAATCCGTTACATTGGACTGAGTGAAAAAGAGCGAAAATAAATGGCTGCATTAATATAATTTGTAGTACCAATATTGTGAAAATGCACAGAAAGTGAAATTTGCGTATCAATAATAAAAAATAAAAAAATGTGCAGTTCGTGTTAAGTTGCAGGTGTTGGAAAGCAGATATTTAAATTTAGACATCATAAAGCAACACGCTTAAATATTTTGAAGACGTTATACTATTAATGAAATTTTAATACCATCACCATTCTCAAATTAGAATTTCCTGTATCTAGGTAAATGATGAGTTTTTGTTTAAACTAGGGTCTCCTGATTCGAATTAAGATCATCCAAACACTCGGCTATAAGAACTGTAATTTTTTTTATACCGTTCATATAATATTTTTACATGTTTTTATTTCTGCTATTTGTTCATATATCTTCGTGAGATATCCTTGAAACGTATGCTTCAACGTTAGGGGCACTATTGCCTAGTCTATCGTGCCGGGAAAAGCCTTGAAACTTGCGACTAACAGATGATTAAGATCGACTTACATAACAGCTTGTAAAACTCCACTGCAAGACCTGCTTGTCCAAGAAAGGGTGGTTAGTCCTAATTGCCAACCTTGGAAAACGGATTGGCGATCGCAGTACCAAGCTATAGCTAGAGCTATAGACGCTGCTGCTCGTCACCGGTCTGCTGAATTTTGACTGGTATTTTTCAATTTGGTTGTATTTATCATAGGTCAGTATTTATTTCTTCGTCTACAGTACCCACGGGAAGAAAGTGGATAGTTTTAATATAACAAAATTATGCTGGTCTGATCATTCGAAATTTGGTATCTGTGTTAGTTTCGGTCATTCTTAAGTTAAACCATTTAGTATTATTTCTGTTCTTTAATAACCTTGAACTCTACAATAAAGAAAAGTACTTTTACAATGGAAATGTATTGCTTTAGTTATTAGTAAGCACGCTCCGACCTTGGGGAGGTCCATTTATCATGAAATTCCATTTACGTGATTGGATATTTCTGTAAAATTTCTGTAAAATTAAGCTAACAGTTGACTGCTCCCATCAACTATAAATCTACGAACATTCATAAATACGCATTACTTTTATATAATATCAAGGACCGTTTGTTCTTAAAAATGAAAAATTATATCTTCATGCCAATCCCAATACTGGAGTAGACAGAGATTTAGGTCCTTTTCACCCACTGACTTTGGTGATACCTTTTTTTTGGGACAACGTTGCTGGTGGTGAGACTTTTGTCGTCTTTATGTCCAAGTCAACGTATATATATTTATTCCCTCCACATATATTATTCCCCCGTATTTTTTAACCTTGACATTAGCAGAGAATCATAAATCCAGTGATGGAGCTATTACAATAAAAAAGAGAAGAAAGAATTTATTATTCTTTTTGGTATTTCTTTAACAAAGCAACAATAAAATAAATTTAAACACTTCTAAGTTTCATTTTATTTGAATTCGATAAATTGTTTTTGTAATCCTAGCTTTAACAACGTTAAGTAAGAATAAATTTTTCCATAAGACGTAGAGCAAATCGTTCCGAGAAAGAAGCATTAAAATTTTATATGCTTACATATATTGTGTTCTGCTTTTTGATCTGTGATTTGAGAACTGGATATTAAATAAAATGATAACTGTTTAAGACCTCATCGATGACTTTGTTGAATTGTATTATACAGTAATTGAATTATATACATGACTAAATAAAACACCTTAACAAATTAAATTAAAGAGAATAAAAGTGAAAATTTCAACTGACACGGGCGGGATTCGAACCGGCGACCTTCGTCGATCCGTGGCGACGCTCTTACCTCCGAGCCACCGTGTCTTACACTCTCTTTAATTTAATAACAAAAAAGTTCAGCATAAATATGCTTTAAAAATCAATAAAATTGCATAACTTAAGAAATTATTAGCTTAATATTTTCAATGAAAAGTTTATAATGTTTATATTTTAAAATGTGTTTGTCTTTACTAAGCATTGCTGCGTTTTTCACTATCAAAGCCAAGTTTATAAACATTTCTTTATATCACTGAGAAGGCAGACTTAATAGTTTCTAGTTCTGAAAGTTTTATTAAATTTAGAATAGAGTCAGAGTAATAAACTAGACGATATCTTTTCATTTTGCCGTACATGTTTCTTGGAATAAAAACAATTTTCATGAAAAAACTTAACTGGCAAGGTGGTAACGGTGAAAGAATTGATAACCTCCATTCCAACCCTTGGTGTCTTAAAAGGCACTTAGGGGCTTAGGGCCTTAAAATGGTCATGTCTGGTACTGTTAGATTACATTTAAAAATATGATACCAAAATAAATCAAAAACAACGAGGGCGCTATAAACACCCAGACCCCAAGAAAATGTAAACTCCCGGTTCGACTCCTGGGGAGATGACGACACCATGAAAACCGATGTCTGTAGACCCGAGAAAATTTAGAAAAAGTGTTTTCTGCATTGACCCCACCGAGTGTTGAACCCGGGACTTCAGAAATGACGCCATTATCAAAACCAGTATTTACACCACTCGTCGACAGAGGTCGTCAAAATTCACAATATGCTACACAATTAAGACTTTCGCAGACATTTTCAGACTTTGACATTTATTATGTAAACACAAAATTTAGTGATGTGCTCTACCGGCTTTGTGGGCCTAATTTCTGTCTAAAGATTATAGTTTTATGCTTGACAAGAAAAGCAACCTTTTAGCGTTACGAAAACTAACCTTTTTAATGGGGTGACCTGTTTACGCAGCAAAACTCCCCCAGGTTGTATGTTAGAAAATAATGTAGACTACATATTTCTAAACAGTAATTGCAATGACTATACATGTTTAGTTCAAACTTATTTTGAAATTTTATATTTATCGTCAAAGGACATTGCCGTACAGTGGTACATATATAAAGACAGTATATATATATATATATATATATATATATATATATATATATATATATATATATATATATATATATATATATATATATATATATATATATATATATATATATATATATATATATATATATATATATATATATATATATATATATATATATATATATATATATATATATATATATATATATATATATATATATATATATATATATATATATATATATATATATATATATATATATATATATATATATATATATATATATATATATATATATATATATATATATATATATATATATATATATATATATATATATATATATATATATATATATATATATATATATATATATATATATATATATATATATATATATATATATATATATATATATATATATATATATATATATATATATATATATATATATATATATATATATATATATATATATATATATATATATATATATATATATATATATATATATATATATATATATATATATATATATATATATATATATATATATATATATATATATATATATATATATATATATATATATATATATATATATATATATATATATATATATATATATATATATATATATATATATATATATATATATATATATATATATATATATATATATATATATATATATATATATATATATATATATATATATATATATATATATATATATATATATATATATATATATATATATATATATATATATATATATATATATATATATATATATATATATATATATATATATATATATATATATATATATATATATATATATATATATATATATATATATATATATATATATATATATATATATATATATATATATATATATATATATATATATATATATATATATATATATATATATATATATATATATATATATATATATATATATATATATATATATATATATATATATATATATATATATATATATATATATATATATATATATATATATATATATATATATATATATATATATATATATATATATATATATATATATATATATATATATATATATATATATATATATATATATATATATATATATATATATATATATATATATATATATATATATATATATATATATATATATATATATATATATATATATATATATATATATATATATATATATATATATATATATATATATATATATATATATATATATATATATATATATATATATATATATATATATATATATATATATATATATATATATATATATATATATATATATATATATATATATATATATATATATATATATATATATATATATATATATATATATATATATATATATATATATATATATATATATATATATATATATATATATATATATATATATATATATATATATATATATATATATATATATATATATATATATATATATATATATATATATATATATATATATATATATATATATATATATATATATATATATATATATATATATATATATATATATATATATATATATATATATATATATATATATATATATATATATATATATATATATATATATATATATATATATATATATATATATATATATATATATATATATATATATATATATATATATATATATATATATATATATATATATATATATATATATATATATATATATATATATATATATATATATATATATATATATATATATATATATATATATATATATATATATATATATATATATATATATATATATATATATATATATATATATATATATATATATATATATATATATATATATATATATATATATATATATATATATATATATATATATATATATATATATATATATATATATATATATATATATATATATATATATATATATATATATATATATACAGTCCATGGAAAGCTGCAAACCATTGCAAGAGAAAAGCCACGTTTGCGTAGTGGTGTAGCTATAGTTACTAGAATCAAGGGATACGAGTTCGATCCCTGGGAGGAATGTTCGTACCAATGTGTTTTTATGAAAGATATTTACGATATGTAGACTTGGAAAATGACCTGGCGATAGACAAGATTCGGTGACGTGGGTTAGAAATTAGTTTAGGTGAACTGTGAGTAGTATAAAGTACTAAACTGTTAGGCCTCTGTCTACCCCAGTATTGGAAAAAGCTAGAAGTTGAAAAATAACATCATTTATAGTCTACCTTTAAATTGTATACATTACAATTAAAATATTTATTTATTACAGTTTCACAATCATATCACAAAGCCTTATGATGATTGAAATAATCTATTACAATCATTGTAAGGCCTCAATAATTTATATAATGAAATATTTATACATATTTGTAATAATTGAATAATTGTCTGGTAACATTCCTTGGTAAAGGCATTCGAAAAATTTTTCAACATATTCATATCTTTAACGTCATAAAAGTGGGATTAAAAGTTTATAGTGTATTTTAGATTAAATGGCTAACACCATTTTCCTCAGCAGAGCCATCTGTTACAGTGCGCAAGTTTTTATCCATTTTTTTTATATTCATATATGAAAAAAAAAATGGAAATACATATAGAATACAAAACTCTATGCAGCTTCGAAGGTAGTGATCCTGGTCACTACCACCGCAGCTATCAGGTCTTTCTCAAGTAAAAATACGTGTATGAAATAATTTCAATGAACGAGCCACACGGAGCGTGAAGCTTTTCGCTCCCAAAGCGGCAGAGGAAAATAATAACACAAATTGAACGTGAAATTGTCGTATTTAGGCGCAGGTTGTAGTTTTGTGACAAGGGACTACAGTTTTTCGGCTGTGGAACCCTTATTTATTAATATTACTTACTTAAAGACCTTTAAAACTTCGCAGAGGAACTTATACCTATCTCGTAAGGAAGACTTTGCTATAACCACCAAGATTGGCATTGGCACACCATCTGCATTTTCAAGGGTTTTCGCTTAGTCGTCTTTTACGGTACCCGTGGGCACAAAGGGGGTAGCATATTATTACGCCAATACTTTTACTGCCAACGATTAAACATTTACTAAAAAAATATCTTCACGCAATTCCCAATACAGGGGTAGACAGAGGTCAAGTCTAGACAATTAAATCCCTTTGACCCACCTTCCACCGAAGATATTTTCGGGACAACGTGACAGGTGGTGAGCCCGTCGCCGTCTTTATGTCCAAGCCAACGATGAAATTCGTACATAAGTTTTTGAAAAACTCATTGGCACTGCCACCTGGGGATCGAACTCGGGTCTCTCGACTCGAAATATCGACCACCCAACAACTCGGCTATCGTGACTTATACAAACAACATTAAAGATTCACTGATCCCTACTTTCCCACATGTTATGCTTTCTTTGTACTGTTCTCCCAATTCAACAGTCTCAAACGAAGATACCACGTGTGTTTATATGTGAAACATGGTGAGATATAAATATTTAGATAGTATTAGATAAATTACTTTACACATTAATTTAAGTTTTATTAAGTTCTAAGCTTCACACGTTTTAGGGACATGGTGAAAAACTAAAGAAATCAAAGAACTATGAATCAGGATTCGTATATAAACTTTGTAAAGTGCTGATATTTATAAGTCACGATAGCCGAGTGGTTGGGTGGTTGGAATTTCGAGTCAAAGAGAGACCAGTTCAATCTCAAGTAACCATGCCAAGGTTTTCTAAAACATGTACAGGTAATATCGTTGTCAAAGGACAATTGTCTAGATTTAGACCTCTGCCTACCCACTATGTTAGGGGTGCGTGAAGATATATATTTATATTTATGATATCATAAGTTACTATTTCGAATAATAATTAATAATATATTAGTTTTTTTTACAACTTATTGGTATGAGCCTCCCACCTGGGAATTGAACTCGGGTCTCTTGATACGAGTTCCGATCACCGAACTACTCGGCTATTGTGACGTTTAGTTTAGATTAATATATTTCACCTGTATTAAACTGTATCCTATCACTGCAGTAAGGCTCAACTAATCAGCTTTTTACTCAAATGTAAACTTTACCGGCGGACTAACGTTTTTAACTAAAGGAGGAGGTACTGACAACTAATTAGTAGCACCAAAAGTTGAAATCAAAGAGCGTAGACTAGGGACGTGGAGCAATTGTTAGAGAGAGAGAGTATCGGCACGAAAATATTTTTATGAATGAAATTTAAGTGCTTTTAGGTACGTTGTTTTGGATAAAACTATAACAATCTGGCGAAAGAAGTTTTTTTTTTATTTTACAGCTCCACATTTTTTTCCAATACCAGAGTAGACGAAGGTCTAGAACAATTTAGCCTTTTCGACTCAACTTTCACCGAAGTCTTTTGGAGACAATGTGACAGCTCATGAGCTTATGACTGTTTTAGTGTCCAAGGCAAGGGTACAATATACTTACATAGACATATATTAATATAGATAAATAAATAAGCCCTTAGCTTCGAAAGCAGGATCACTACCAACTGGGCTATCGGGTTGTACAATATAATATTCAGGTTAATAAAAAGGACTACGTAATTGAGTTTTCTTAAAATTCAATTGTAGTTTATTTACAAAAACAAAAATATATGTATTTTATAAATTATGTTTGAAATATTTTTAGTTGTATTCAATATTTTAACAATGAAGAAACAGGTGTTTTATACACAAGTTTTTGCTTTCGATCCTTCGATGCAGAACGATTTGAAATCTTTGTTTGGACTTAATGATCACCGTATGTGATGTCACTTAACAAAGCTCACCATTTGTCACTTTGATGAAAAATAATTTCTGATTTCAATCTCGCGAGATAGTCTGTGTAGACGTAAAACACTCGTGAACTTTTACCGAGGGTTAAACACTACGTTTGATATCGGAGACTCGAATCACTTTACTGTTTTGTCGCAGTGTTCTCAACACTAATTAAGGACTATTGAGTTTCTTTTGATTAACGATTTTTAAATGTTTGGAATTATCCGACCAGGCATATTTTAATAAGGGTCTTATGACTCCATGTGAGGATAATCCATAAGTTATTTTAAATGAGAACACTTGAAATCGGCCACGATAGCTAAGTGGTTGGCTAGTTGGTATGCGAATACGTAACCTGGCAGAAATGCTGCCGAAGTTTATTTTAAACAACGTGACTGGTGGTGAGCTGGTCACTGTCTGAGTGTCCAAGTCAACAATATAAATCGTACATTAGTACGATAAACTACACCTGTCTGTTGGTTTGAATTTCGATTATCAACTAGTCGGATTTCTTGACGTTTAGTTTAGATTAATATATTTCACCAGTATTAAACTGTATCCTATCACTGCAGTAAGGCTCAACTAATCAGCTTTTTACTCAAATGTAAACTTTACCGGCGGACTAACGTTTTTAACTAAAGGAGGAGGTACTGACAACTAATTAGTAGCACCAAAAGTTGAAATCAAAGAGCGTAGACTAGGGACGTGGAGCAATTGTTAGAGAGAGAGTATCGGCACGAAAATATTTTTATGAATGAAATTTAAGTGCTTTTAGGTACGTTGTTTTGGATAAAACTATAACAATCTGGCGAATAATGAAAGAAGTTTTTTTTTATTTTACAGCTTCACATTTTTTTCCAATACCAGAGTAGACGAAGGTCTAGAACAATTTAGCCTTTTCGACTCAACTTTCACCGAAGTCTTTTAGAGACAATGTGACATCTCATGAGCTTATCATTGTTTTAGTGTCCAAGGCAAGGGTACAATATACTTACATAGACATATATTAATATAGATAAATAAATAAGCCCTTAGCTTCGAAAGCAGGATCACTACCAACTGGGCTATCGGGTCGTACAATATAATATTCAGGTTAATAAAAAGGACTATGTAATTGAGTTTTCTTAAAATTCAATTGTAGTTTATTTACAAAAACAAAAATATATGTATTTTATAAATTATGTTTGAAATATTTTTAGTTGTATTCAATATTTTAACAATGAAGAAACAGGTGTTTTATACACAAGTTTTTGCTTTCGATCCTTCGATGCAGAACGATTTGAAATCTTTGTTTGGACATAATGATCACCGTAGGTGATGTCACTTAACAAAGCTCACCATTTGTCACGTTGATGAAAAATAATTTCTGATTTCAATCTCGCGAGATAGTCTGTGTAGACGTAAAACACTCGTGAACTTTTACCGAGGGTTAAACACTACGTTTGATATCGGAGACTCGAATCACTTTACTGTTTTGTCGCAGTGTTCTCAACACTAATTAAGGACTATTGAGTTTCTTTTGATTAACGATTTTTAAATGTTTGGAATTGTCCGACCAGGCATATTTTAATAAGGGTCTTATGAAGTCCATGTGAGGATAATCCATAAGTTATTTTAAATGAGAACACTTGAAATCGGCCACGATAGCTAAGTGGTTGGCTAGTTGGTATGCGTATACGTGGCAGAAATGCTGCCGAAGTTTATTTTAAACAACGTGACTGGTGGTGAGCTGGTCACTGTCTGAGTGTCCAAGTCAACAATATAAATCGTACATTAGTACGATAAACTACACCTGTCTGTTGGTTTGAATTTCGATTATCAACTAGTCGGATTTCTTGACTTTTGTCGGATATGAGATATCGATTGACCTAAGGCCGTGTGTTGTCGGCATTCGAGTATACCATCGCCATTTTTCGTGGGTGTATAGGCGATACACTCGGTTGATGATGGGATTTTTTACGTAATACCGTTTCATCCCGTGGGTATCGTAAATGTCGACGTCTCTGCTTAGTATATATATTTGATAGGCTGCAGTGAAGAAGAAGAAGCACAATCAGTTCTGTATGTACGGCGTACGAAAATTTTATTCATTTATAAATAAAATCAATAAAAAATGGCGAACAAAATTTTGTTTATGTATAAATTTTGTTCGCCATTTTAATGTAGAACAAAACATTTATCAGACTTATGCAATCATTATTATTTCAGTTTCTAAAAGCATAACAGGAAAATTTAAGGAGATAATTTAAAAATCTATTCTAAGAAGCGAATAATAAAAAGTGTGCAAATACCTATAACGAAAGGATTTAAAAAAGATCACGTTCAATTTACTTGGGGCTATACATTTGTTAACTGACCCTTTTTGTTTTTACTTACCGTAAGTTACTTTGAATATCATTACATTGTTTTTTGATATAGACATCTTTTGAAAGGAAATATTCATAGGAAAATGTTGCCTATAATTTTTTTGTCAGATGCATTTTTAAATGTCTTTTAACTCATTTAGCAAGTAAACAGTATTGGCTTTAAAATCATTATACCCTTTTTAGTGCCTTCGTTGTTTCCGATTCCCACACCTCAAGTGCTTTATCATCATACATTGGGATCGAAACAATGTATGTGATGTTGTCCCTTATCTATACATGTATTTATTTATTTTTTATTATTATAATTACAATTAACTAGCATTAGTACAAACTGGTATAACAAAATATAGAACTGTCATAATATATATTTATTAAAGATAAATCCTTCTTTCATTGCACAAAATGGAAAACATAAACCCTTGTCACGCCTCGTTAGTTCCATAATATTAAGCAGTCCTCGCGTTACGAGTTGAGATATGACAATCTTCTATAGTCTGATCAAATTTAATATGTAAGCCGATTTCGCTCGTCTTTACCTCACTCTGACCTTTTGCCGTAGATACCGATAAGTGTAACCGATAAAGGTACGTTATTATTATTTACTTTTTAATGTTTTTAGTATATTCATATTATTTTATTGATTACGTAAAACAAGTAATATTATGTTGTGACTCGACATAATGTTATTGTGACAGTCTATGCAACGTAAACTAAAGATAAACAATTATAAAATGAACGGGCTACATTAGATACTACATGTAACATATTTTTTATATTAATACATACGCATTTTATTTAATTACCGTTTCTAAATTTGTTTTCGAAACGCGTTATTTAACCTCCGTTTACATAACGATCGGTAAAACTTCGAAAGTGTTTCCAGAAATTTATTTGTAATGTTGTTCTCAAAGTCGGTTGCTAAGCGTAGTTTACAGGTAGCGCGTTTCTTAGCTTTGTGCGCATTGAAATGGTTAAATATTTTATATTATATGTTAGTGCTATTGATTAGTCACGATTGCCGAGTGGTTGGGTGATCGGGATTCGAGTCAAGAGACCTAAGTTCGATGCTCGACCTATGGGGTTTTTAAAAACTTATGTACGATTTATATGGTTGGCTTCGACATAAAGACGACGATGGGCTAACCACCGGTCACGTTGAGAAAAAAAGTCTTTAGTGGAAGGTGGGTCGAAAGGACCAGAATTTACCATACCTTTAATTTCTTAGTGTTGTGAAGCGCGACTTAGTTCTGAGAAAGGCTTCGATAGCGCGATAAGCACCACGTAAAGATCAGACCTAAATAAATCACAACGATGACGGACAGCAGGTACCATGTGGCAAGTACTACGACCATGGAATTGGCCATTATTAACGGTTCTCATGTTGTCAACATTTACATTTTCTTGGGTCTGGGTGGGTGTTTATGGTACCTTCATTTGACATGTGATGCCTTAAAACAAGTATTGGTGCTGGAAATAAGTTAATTATTAATTTCATTACTATTATTAACTCGGGTCCGTCTTGAGAAAAGAAACTTAGACTTTTAACCTTTAATATTGAACTAAAACTTAAAGGTCACAGGTGCGGTAGAAGATGTGTCTTAGTACTGTAAGGAGCAAATAAGAAAGCGATAGAATATTCCCAAACGTTTGAACACGAGCGCACTCAGTTCTAGTTGGCAATTCGTACGGTAAGCTAAGTGAAAGATAAATAGAGACGAGTATATTGCGGGTGTCGAACGAACGAGTGAGAAACAGACGTAAAATTAAAATATGGAGTGCTTACCAGTAAATAAACGTTAATTATGTATGATTGAATCCTCTACTACTAAATTGTGCCACTTTAGATTCGTAGATGAGAAAACTAAATCAATAAATAACCAAAAATAAGTTCCAGCATCGATGGTTGCACCTGTTATTGAGATCGACGAAACGTTTATGTATATTCCATTCAGAATAGACCCCTGTTCTACAGTAGGCTTCTAAGTTCTAAGTAAATTTCTATAAAAATATCTGACTCCAGTTTAGTAGCGACTAGAATAATCCGACGGGTGATGTCGGGGTTACAATGACACCACCCATCTCTGCCAGTGGGTGGCGTAATAGGCGACTAATTATCCTACCATCATCAAAACATCAGACCAATAATTAAGCAGACCGCTGACGGATAGTGCGAGGGGTCTGGTACTGCGATCGCCAATCCGCTTGCCATGCGTGATGGTAATGACAAATCCTCCTTGAGAGGAGTTCTATGTGCAGGACATGAAATTTTACAGGCCGACACTTGGCAATGCACCGGCTTTAACTCCTTAGATGTTTGAAGGCACCGTCAATCGAGATTCGTTCTTCTACAAGCAGTTCTCTACAGAACAGTGAATGCGGATAGATAAGTAAAATATAGGTTACTAGGCAACGTAGGATTTCATCGGCCTTCTTTTGTAGTTTGAACGACTGTTAACCGAATCACTTAAAAGTTTCAAAACATGTAATTGAATGGTTCTACGTGTTTTAAATTCTCCATTTAAACTTAGAAGCATTACCGTGCAATAATAATATCATAAACTTTATGTATAAATTATTTGACGACCTCCGTGGACCAGTGGCGTATACACCGGTTTACAAGGTATCGCCATCCCCGTTCCTGGGTTCCGGGTTCCCTATCGAGTGAATGTAGAAAAACCAATTTTTCTACATTTTCTCGGGTCTGGATGTTTTGGTCCCTTTGGTGTTTCCGATTCCCATGCCACATGTGCTTCAGCATTCTACATTGGGATCGGAGCAATGTATATGATGTTGTCCCTATTTACATATATATTTATTAATTATTATTATTATTTATTACACCTTAAGAATATAACCTACTCGTTACATAGTTAGTAGTAGTTTACACACGGGTAGAGCCAGGTTTCAATAAAAAATAAATAAAAGTGAAAGGCGTTTAGTGGTTCACAAACTTTGAAGTTTATTGCGGTTTACTTGAAGTTTCCAGTATGCAGCCTGTAAAATGTAATACATTTGTCTTGGGGCTTCTTAGAATCGGTGCTTCGATTGTCGACTGCTTTGTTAGCAGATTATCCATGAGAACGAAGGAACTAATATTTTTGATGTGAAACATCTATAGCCGCACGTAAAACCGATTTCTGGCGTGGCGACGTATGCCGTGCATGTACGTAGTACTGTTTAATTATAAACCTTAATTCTCAAGTTATAGGGTGTAAATTAGTATACCTTTGTATGCACGCTATACAAAGGTATACTAATTTACACCCTATTACCTGAGAATTAAGGTTTATAATTAAACACTGAAATCCCTTTTTTATATTTAATTAATTATATTCATATTATTCATATTAGTGACTATGTAAATTATATTAAGATTTCATTTTTACATGAAAGGTCATTTCCTTATAGTCAAAAATGTTCAATAATTTTTAAAACGAATAAACATAAACTACCATTATAATTAGCTGGAGATTTTAATGTAAATTTGCAAGAGCTGAATCACTGCCATTAATGACATTTCTTCAAAAAGAATTTCAATTGCAAATCAACAACAATCCAAAAGAATCTACTACCAAATATGGAACAACTATAGATGCTGTAATTGTGAGATATCTTGATAATGTTTCATCCAATACTTTTGTAACGTATTAAATAAATATATAAATATCTTCACGCAATTCCCAATACAGGGGTAGACAGAGGTCAAGTCTAGACATTTAAGTCCCTATGACCCACCTTCCACCGAAGATATTTTCGGGACAGCGGGACTTTACTAGTACGGGACTTTTGTAACGTAGTTTAGTTATCATCGACCAATCGTCACAGTAATACCGGCAGAGGAAACATCGAATATAACTATAACTGAAGTCACAGAGAGAGAGAGAGAGCAAATATTTAAATTGCGGCCACTTGATATTAATATCGAATTTTTATATCAAATGTAAATAAATGTTTATTAAATAAAGTTACCATTTTCTGTAAAAAATTCGTAATACTTCATTTTTTCATTAGTATTTTGTTAGTACTTCATTTTTTCATTCCTGTAATAATATTATCTTTTATGCATATTACTTGTACACACACGATGTTTCACATCTGCCAGGCGTCCCATGACGGCTCAGATTTTTTTTTAGTTATTAAAAGTAAACCTTACAAAAATGTAGTCCGCAAGTTGAACCAAAAATACTTTTTCTTATCTCCTTTCTCAATAGTTTTCCTTATTTGATTTTATATCCTCGGTTACTTCTACAAGAAGGATGTTCTAATGTGATGTAAATACCTACAAATATAACCCAAAAGATAAAAAAGTAAATTTAGATAAACTTACATGATTTTATTTGGATTCCGTCATCAGACAATAGAATACAACTTTTCGAAATCAGTTTTTGTAAAACAGAGTAAATCATTTAAAAAGCAAAATATAAAAAAGGAATCGAGAACCTTCTCTTTTTTGGAGTTAGTTCAAAGTCAGTCAATTCGTTCAGACTACAGAGCATACCAAGGCAAGAAAACATACATACACTCTTCTGACACGAATCCGTTACCTTTCTTATATAAGACTGTACATTGGACTAAGTGAAAAAGAGCGAAAATAAATGGCTGCATTAATATAATTTGTAGTACCAACATTGTGAAAATGCACAGAAAGTGAAATTTGCGTATGAAATACTAGTTGCCAGGGAAGACATTTATTCTAAACGAAGAAATTTGTTATTTTGTTTCATGTAAAATAAAATAATGTGCAGTTCGTGTGAAGTTGCAGGTGTTGGGAAGCAGATATTTAAATTTAGACATCATAAAGCAACACGCTTAAATATTTTGAAGATGTTATAGTATTAACGAAATTTTAATTCCATCACCTTTCTCAAATTATAATTTCCTGTGTATAGGTAAATGCTGCTTTTTTGTTTAAACTAGGGTCTCCTGATTCGAATTAAGATCACCCAAACACTCGGCTATAAGAACTGTAATTTTTTTATTTTTTAAATTATTTTTTTTAAATTTTTTTATACCGTTCATATAATATTTTTACATGTTTTTATTTGTGCTCTTTGTTCATATTTATTCGTGAGATACCCTTAAAACGTTTGCTTCAACATTAGGGGCACTATTGACTAGTCTATCGTGCCTCGTACATAACAGCTTGTAAAACTCCACTGCAAGACCTGCTTGTCCAAGAAAGGGTGATAGTCCTAAACGCTACCCTTTGAAAGTACCAGTACCAGGCACCTTAGACGCTGCTGCCCGTCATCGGTCTGCTGAATTTTGTCTGGTATTTTTCAATTTGGTTGTATTTGTCATAGGTCAGTATTTTATTCTTCGCCTACGGTACCCACGGGAAGAAAGTGGATAGTTTTCTAAAGCCTTTACCTCACATATGATGATATAACCACCCCGGACCTAAATGCATTGCTGCCCGTAATCGGTCTTTACTTAAATAGATAAATATTCAGATCTACGTATAAACCGAACATTCGTTTTCATCACACAAATGTTTGCCTTCAGCGGGATTCGAAACTGCAACCCATAGCTACGAAGGCACGGTCATCACCAACTTCATTCCTACTTCGTGTCGTTATCCTTATACACTATTATAGCAACTACTATCGATATAATACTTACTTACCACCTTATTTTGACTTTAGCTATGGAGCATTATTACATAACACACACACTGAGCGTTTACTCGTGAAGTGGACGTTTCACAAACGTGGCTCATATGCCTGTCAATACTATTAGTACAAACATTGGCCATCGTGAAGAGAGTTCATTAAAGCAAGTATACAAAAAATTATTTTTTTTTAAAACGTGATACGTACGCGTAAAGTTTTGGCTGTTCTCCAATTTCCCACTCTCCTCTTACTTTGATAAGTAACCACGATTTGCGAACGTACCCATGTTGCTACTCATTTTTTTTCTATAAGGCTGCCTTCATGATTTGCAACAGGACCATAAAAAATATTCACGCCATTCCCAATACTGGGGTAAAACAGAGGTCTACGTGTACGTACGTGTGTAGAGGAAAGACAGTGAGCCCCTCGCTGCTTTTACATGTGAAGGATATAAAACCAATATAAGTTTTTGTAAAAAACACATTGGTACGAGCCTATCACCAGAGGATCGAACTCTGGTCTCTCGACTTGAATTCCGATCATCCAACCATTGGCTGTCGTGACGACTAAAAGATTTTTTTTCTCTCTTTCTATTTAGTCCATGGACCACTCCAAAATTTGGAATGATCAGACCAGCAGAATATGACAAAATTATGCTGGTTTGATCATTCTAAATTTGGTATCTGAGTTAGTTTCGATCGTTTTTAAGTTAAACCATTTAGTATTATTTCTGTTCCTTAATAACCCTGAACTCTAAAATAAAGAAAAGTACTTTTACAATAGAAATGTTTTGCTTAAGTTATTATCACGCTCCAACTTTGGGGAGGTCCATTTATCATGAAATTCCATTTACGTGATCGGACATTTCTGAACAATTTATGGTAATATAAATGATAGTGGTTAATAAAATGTATTTAAGAATATTATCGTATCTAATATCATATAACCAAAAAACGAAGTATTGTCTAATGTCCGTTCATAAAATTGCTGAAGCAAAAAAAATTAAGCCTAACAGTGGACTGCTCCCATCAACTATAAATCTACAAACATTTATAAATACGCATTACTAATAAATAATATCAAGGACCCTTTGTTCTTAAAAATGAAAAATTATATCTTCATGCCAATCCCAATACTGGAGTACTACAATCACATCTTGCATCTTAGATGTTGGAGCCCGTCACTGGTCTGAAGAATGATGGTCCAATGTTTTCCAAGAAGGATGTCCCGCTAGCTTCAGTAATCGAAGTGTTTATTTATTTATTTCTTTACTTATTAATTAATTAATTTATTTATTTATTTACTTATTTATTTATTTATTCTTCCCTTAGTTGCCTATTATGACACCCTCGGGAAGAGCTGGTGGTATAATCTTGCACCATAACCACACGGCGAAATAATTCATTTATTATTATTAATAATGTATTGATAGTGTAAGTAAAAATCATAGGAAAGTTCGAGAAATGACATCGGCACGATCGACATTGGATTATATCTATTTGGCTAGGGTAGTTAGCTCCGCCGTACCAGCTTATCAACAATATCTAAGAATGAGTTTACAACCGTTAGCGCACGGCGGGAATGCATTGAGCGGTAGCGATTCTGCTCTGGAGATGCGTGGTAACTCCCGGTAGCAAGAATATATAACCCAAAGAAAAAGAAAAGCACGTGAAAATGATTCTTCTGAATTTTTTTATAGAATATAAAAAAAAAAATAATATATCTTCACGCAATTCCCAATACCCCCTGTATTGGGAATTGCGTGAAGATATATTATTTTTTTAGACAGAGGTCAAGTCTAGACAATTAAGTCCCTTTGACCCACCTTCCACCGAAGATATTTTCGGGACAACGTGACAGGTGGTGAGCCCGTCGCCGCCTTTATGTCCAAGCCAACGATGAAATTCGTACATAAGTTTTTGAAAAAACTCATTGGTACTGCCACCTGGGGATCGAACTCGGGTCTCTCGACTCGAAATTCCGACCACCCAACAACTCGGCTATCGTGACTTTTTTATAGAAGAGTTGAATAAATTGCGGAAAGAAATACACTCTTTTTCCAAAATTTTAGTGTAACCCAAAATCAAAACAGTGACAAAATTTGTCAAGAAATGTCGGGAATCAAACAACAATTATTAGAAATGAAAAGTGCTACGGAAAATTTAATTACTGAACATCATACCATAAGAAATGAATTAGAAAATATGAGGCAGCATAATTCAACTATCCAGGAAAAAATCACCAAACTCGAGAGTAACTTAAATTTATATAAAAATTTAAGTAGTCAAACTGCGTCCACAAATCCGCTGCTGCTTAGCTACGATAACATAGCCTTAGAAATACAAGATCGACACAACCGGCAGAAAAATTTCATACTTGAGGGTATACCCGAACTAAATGACAAAAATTCTCAGAAAAGACGCGAACACGATATGAAGGAAGTTAAAAAAATTATTGAAAGTATTTATGAAAATTACCCTAAGCCTAAAATTATTTTCCGTTTAGGTAAACATATTTCAGGTAAAACCGGAGAATCAAGGTATGTTTTGATTCACAAGACTGTGCTGTCTATTTACTTCGTAACCGAACATTTCCAAAACACCTCCAAAAACATCCGTATTTTTTGGGACCTAACGCCTACTCAACAAAACTTAAAAAAGTGAACTTGCCAATTGCCAACAAAGTGGTGAAATAAACCTAAGCATCAAATATTTCAATGGAATTCCAAAAATTACAAGAATTATACCAAAAAACGACAAGTAATGTCTAATCCATCTTCTAGCACGTATCAAATTACTCACGATTATATCGATGTAAATGAATTGCACCTCACTAAAATTCATTTATGCAAACATTAGAAGTTTGGTAAAATTAGGTAAAGTTGATGAATTGAAATGCATTATAAAATCTTTTAAATACACTATTCGTTTAATATTGTTAACGGAGACGTGGATTAAATCAGAAAATGATACATTATTGTTAAACATTCCTAATTATTCACACATTTATAACTATAGGACTGACTGCATTGGTGGTGGAGTGTCAATATATGTGCATAATGATTTATCTTACACACTTACGGAAGAAAAGTATGTCGATGGCAATAACTACTTATGGATTTATTTAAAAAATAGCTTAAACATTGGACTCGTTTATAGACCACCATCCACAAATATTGAAAACTTTTTGGATATGTTTTCGATGCAGTTAGAGCAGAGAAAAATGTCAATAGTGTTTGGAGATTTTAATATAAATATTTTGCAAATAGACCGATACAGTAATCAATATAAATATATACTACAAGAATTGGGATATAAAATAGTAAATAAGATTCATATTGACTACTGCACTAGAGAAACTGAAACATCAATATCGCTTTTACACCATGTCTGTACAAATACATACAATGATTTTAATTTTGCTTTAATAGATTCCTCATTACCAGACCATAAACAAATTTACTGTGAGCTAAAAAAAATTAAAAGGGAACCTAAAAAGAAAATAAAATATGAAGCAATAAATTATGAGAAACTCTACAAGAACGTGTCTGAAAATAATGCACAGATAATAGAACCTGACTTTAAGCAACTTGAAAATTTTATTAAAAATAACATAGATAACCATAAAACTATTAAATACAAAATACTAAATCTACCCAAAGACGACTGGATAAATAAACAGATATTAGATGAGATAAGAAATCGTAATATATTGTGGAAAAAACATGATTCAAATAATATTGAACTGAGGAATAACTTTACCTATATAAGAAATAAAGTTTTGAGTACTATTAGAGACACTAAAGATAAATTTTACTATGACGCTTTTGTGAAATGTTGCAATAACCCAAAAAAAATGTGGGACCTTATTTACACCTTTGTTAATAATAAATCAAAAAATACTAGTGCTCCTCCTAAACTTGTATTAAACGGTAAAACAATAGATGATAAAACAGAAATATGTGAAACGTTTAATTGTTACTTTTCTTCAATAGGTTTAATTTTAGCAAATGAAATACCAAAAAAATGTCACAATAATACAATAGAAACACACATCACTCAAACATGTTCAAACTTACACACACAAAATAAAACTTTCACAGAATTTAAAAAATGCACAAAAGATGAAATACAAAAAAATATTAAAAACTTAAGTATTAATGCAAGTAGGAAAAACTTAAGTATTAAGGTATTGATGGTATAACGCCTAAAGCGATTAGGTTCATAAATGACATCATAAGTGAAAATCTGAGTTTATGTATTAATAACTGTCTCAAAGAAGGCATTTTCTCGGATAGCCTGAAAACAGCTAAAGTCAGTCCTATTTACAAATCTGGTTATAAGTTTGATCCTGGCAATTATCGTCCCATATCGGTTTTACCCATTTTATCAAAAGTGTTTGAGCAGATTTTATATGTATGTTTATACGATTTTTAACTGAAATAAAATTTCTCTTTAAAAGCCAGAATGGTTTTCGGGCAAAATTAAACACTCTGTCAGCATCAATCGATTTAATAACCAAAATCAAAAATAATATCGTCCAAAAAAATAGCTTTGGGCATATCTATCCATTTAAAAAAGGCTTTCGATACTATTTTCCACACTATTTTGCTCAATAAATTACGAAGGTTAGGCATATCTGGATCAGGTTTTAAAATAATTCAATCTTACTTGACAAATAGAGTACAATTAGTGAAAATCGAAGATTTTCAAAGTAGACCATGTCATATTCGTTGTGGGATTCCTCAGGGGTCTGTCCAGGGTCCATTGTTATTTTTGATTTTACACATAAATGACGTTGGTAACCTGGGATTGACCGGTGAGGTGTCTTTGACTGATTATTTTATTTTTTGCTTATTTTATTTCGGCGAGTCAATCCACAAGATTATATCTGATGCTCAGACTGATATGGACATACTAAATGAATGGTTTCAGTATGATTTGCTCACTGTTAATGTTTCTAAAACTTCATACATGCTTTTTGCCGCAAAAAATAAAAAAAAATCCTAGTTTCAACCCTTTAACTATAAATAATCAAGAAATTAAGCAATCAGAAACAGAAACATATCTCGGTCTCGGTCTCGGTATATGTTTTTGGATTCCAAGCTATCATGGCAAGCTCATCTAGATTATTTTCAGTCAAAGATTACATCATTGACCGGAGCCTTGCGAAGATCGTCACAGTGTCCCTCCAAAAGTTCGCACTCTTATTTATAACTCACTATCCAAGCCCTCACTAGAATATCTAATAGAGATATGGGGATGTAATTTTATTACTTGTTTGAAAGATCTCCAAAAAGCGCAAAATAAATAAATAAAAACTTTGTTGCAGCTTGACTACCATTTCCCTACTAAAGAACTATATAAGAAAACCGATACATTATCTCTTAGTCAATTATACAAATACAAAATATGCATTCTAGTTAGAAAAATACTATCAGAAACCATACACTCACAAATTACATTCAAAACTAAATCACACTCACACTACACACGAAACAAACATAAATTACAATTACAAAAGTCAGAACCAATAAGTATGGCTTAAAAACTATAAAGTTTGAAGGAGCACTACTGTATAACAGCCTCCCAAATGAAATACTTCATGAAAAATCCATTTTTGATTTTTAAGGCTAAGCTTAGAAAGCACTGTCAAAATTTGTAATACATATTAACATAAAGTTTTGCATTGTATAGAGTCACCACACACAGTACGCATAATTACATACTATGTCGATATTTAAGTTTTCCTGTAGGAGTGAACAATGTTCTTAATAGGAAATAAATTCTCTCTCTAAACCTAATACCCAGTGTCTGTTATTGAACATGGTATGAGAAACAGGTTCCACAAGGTTCGTCAGGACTGTATTTTGATACACAACTGCATTCGTTTTTACACCTTTCTCGCAAAAATGTACCTCTGTTAAGCCCCAACATGAGCAAGGATGGAAAATGGCCTCGTTGGACACGCGGAATACGGTTGCTCGCTTCTTCACTACTGTGTGCGTACACCTTATCATTTTGTTTGTTGTAGCTCTCTTCTACGGTAAAAATTTTTCATCCGAAAAAAGAATTTCTCGATATTTTTTCCCGCGTACCGCTTAAACAAAGCGTGGCATCTCTTCAGTCTCAGGTGCATTAGACAAGCATTCAAACAATGTCCTGTTTTTCTTCGATATGTCCAAAGCTCAAAGTCTTCATTTAACACCCTTTTCACCGTGGTTCGGCTAAACCCCATCTGTAGGGCCAAAAGTTTCTGCTTACGTTTGGGATTTCTTAGAATTCGAGCCTTCACAGCTTTTATCACTGCTGGAGTCCTAACAGACCGAGGGCGACGACTTCTTGACCTGTCATCTACACTAGAGTCTTCATAGTACCGTTTGATGGTACGATAAAGGAATCTTTTGGTTATATTCAAATTTTTCAGTATGTCAAAAACTTGAATTGGCGCGTAACCGCAACGATGCAACGCAATAACTGCAACACGGTGTTCTTTAAGCGTCCACTCCATATTTAAAAATGAGTAAAATTCTAAAAAGTGTGTAGTTTTATTTTCATGAACAATTCGAAATTCGAATTCAATAAACTTTTTTGTGGCCAGCATTCTAAAAGAAAAGTTTTTGATGTGAAACATCTATAGCCGCACGTAAAACCGACTTCTGGCGTGGAGACGCATGCCGTGCACGTACGTAGTAGTTTTTAATTATAAACCTTAATTCTTAAGTTATAGGGTGTAAATTAGTATACCTTTGTATGCACGCTATACAAAGGTATACTAATTTACACCCTATTACCTGAGAATTAAGGTTTATAATTAAACACTGAAATCCCTTTTTTATATTTAATTAATTATATTCATATTATTCATATTAGTGACTATGTAAATTATATTAAGATTTCATTTTTACATGAAAGGTCATTTCCTTATAGTCAAAAATGTTCAATAATTTTTAAAACGAATAAACATAAACTACCATTATAATTAGCTGGAGATTTTAATGTAAATTTGCAAGAGCTGAATCACTGCCATTAATGACATTTCTTCAAAAAGAATTTCAATTGCAAATCAACAACAATCCAAAAGAATCTACTACCAAATATGGAACAACTATAGATGCTGTAATTGTGAGATATCTTGATAATGTTTCATCCAATACTTTTGTAACGTATTAAATAAATATATAAATATCTTCACGCAATTCCCAATACAGGGGTAGACAGAGGTCAAGTCTAGACAATTAAGTCCCTATGACCCACCTTCCACCGAAGATATTTTCGGGACAACGGGACTTTACTAGTACGGGACTTTTGTAACGTAGTTTAGTTATCATCGACCAATCGTCACAGTAATACCGGCAGAGGAAACATCGAATATAACTATAAATGAAGTCACAGAGAGAGAGAGAGCAAATATTTAAATTGTGGCCACTTGATATTAATATCGAATTTTTATATCAAATGTAAATAAATGTTTATTAAATATATATAAATGTTTATTATATATATATATATATATATATATATATATATATATATATATATATATATATATATATATATATATATA